>WTSP01026554.1:61579-101470 GCA_025331215.1 Actenoides lindsayi
GGTTACTGCAGTGGTGATCTCTATTGAGTAGCCGCGTTGTAACACGATTAAATGCGCTGCTGGGGGGGTCGGTGCGTGTGTGTTCGGGGGTCGTATCGCGGGCGGGGGGGGGGCGGGGGGAGAAGCAAAACGGAGAACATTAAATAATACTATAAGAAAGAATATACATAATTTAAATTAAGAACAGGTATTTTCTTCAGGAAAACCTTATTAAGGAGAGTTTCCCAAGTTTTGTCAGGTGTTAGCCACTCCTAGCTCTCAAATGTTTTCTTTGCATTATTATGCTCTCTTGATCAAACTTTTAACTAATAACGCAATAATTGTCACCTCACCTCACACAGTTCTGGAGCTTAGCTGTGGATCTAAGCATTTAGATTACTTAGCATGGTTTAGCAATCTTAATTTTAAATTAAAAAACTGTTTTTCATTTCTCCAGTTCTTTCTGGTGGAATACCCCACTGGTCATTTGTAGATACGTTCATTTTCACTTTACAGGAAGTCACATTGTCTGTATATGAGTAATTCTCAAAATTTTGGATTACAACTAGTACTATGGGAAGATGTCTGTCCAATTACATTAGGGCCTGGACTTTACTAATACCAGATGTAAAATGTGGCAACTATGCAAAGCACTAAATATCCAAATAATATTCAGAATTGAGTCAAACTTGATGTTATTTCCTCAATTATTTTACAGAAATAAAAAGTAAGTAAACAAAATGAAAATCATGTTGAAAGGAAAACCTCAGGATTTCACTGAGCAAAACTGATTCTTGAAGAAAAAAGTGTGTGCACTGGAAAATTTGCCAGTGCAAAATACTACATTGAACTGGAGGAGATGTTACACTTGCAACCAAAAGTGGAAAGAGTGTATAGCCAACATTTCAACACCTCAAACAAAGTTTCCCTCTAAACATTTGAAGCTATCAGAAATGAAAAGGCAAGTGAAAAGAAAATCCCTGATCAGTAACATTGGGAAGCTGGTATTAAAACAGCCCTCTAGAATTTGTTGAAAACACTCATGGATCCTAGAACATCTAAGAAAATTATCTTAGTAGAGTCCTTTGCACTGTTCCTTGACTACAAAGGTCCTTGAGGATCCTACTTTACTGTGACTTAGATGAAAGTGAACATTTGTACTCCTCTCTCTGTGTTAGGATCATATTTAGAGGAATTTTCAGTGTCAAGTTAGAAAGAAAAGAATTGTTTTCTGTTCTTGATCAATGAGTACAATACAAATGAAAGGGTAAATACTGTAAACTAAGAGCTATGACAGTTGCTGAAGTATAAGAGATCAAATGAAAGAAGTAATATCAAATGTAATTCAGTAAGAAAAAACAAAATGCATCCTGTGAATGTAAACAGATATGATCGATCAATCATTTATGGTGCCACTTGGTCTTCCTGAGGTTGTGGTTCTAGCAAGGTCAAAAACTAGATCCAAGGGCCCTGATTAGGAATCCTAAGTATCCCTTTTCATTGCAGTACATCCAGTGTGGATTGTAAAACACATTGTTCTAACCATATGTTTGACTTAGAAATGAGTAGGTCTATATGGAAGGTGGTCCCAACCACTTTGTTCTTTTATGGGATTCTCTACTGGGCACTGAGATAAGCAAAATGCATCTAGATATTACCCACTCAGCATCTTCCTGTTGGAAATCCTGTTTACACTATTTAATTTCATAACCTTACTTTAATACCCCCTGCACACCTCAAAGTTTCTGCTTTGGATGAAAAGATAAAGATAATATACACTTCCTTACTCAAGTAAAACTTCCACAGGTAGATTTCAGCTGGAGTTTCGCTGAAAGGAAGATGAATGTAACTCAAATGAATATAGTTTGAAGAATTGTAAAGAGCACTGTGCTATATGTCAGTTTTGAATAACTTACCAGTGTCTTTAAACTTGTCTAAGTATATGATAGACTTCGCCTGTGGAAACAAGAATGGAATATTCATATATAAGCATTTTTAGAAGTAACTTCCCATTTCTTTTTCATGTATATTTTTATTTAGTGTATACAACAACATTAATAAAACTAAGCTTAGAGACTGTATTTTGAATATGGAATTAAAAACAAATTTGAGAATAAACCTGAATGCACTAAATCAGTGCACTAAATGTGTAAGCTGAAAGCACTCTCTTAGTAAAATGTATTTTCTAGAATATGGTTAAGTAAAAATATCCAAACATTAAAGCTTAGAAAATGAAAAATTCTCAGTCCTTTTTCAGCTTTAGTCCAAGTTTCTCATTAAGAATAAGCTTAATTTGAGAAACTTTAGGCTGTCATTGTCACAGAACAGTCTTCCTTCAATAAGCAAGCAAAGGTATTTAAAACAAAATTGCCATAAAAGGAGGATATGATTTTCAAATACTGAATGTTTTTTTTCCAGACAGAAAAAAACCAACCCAAAAGCAAACTCCCCCCCAAAAAAATACACAACAAAAAACCAACCAAAAAACCAACCCCAAAACCAACCCAACAAAACCCAACAAAACCCAACCACAAACAAAAAAACCCCACAGAACAAACCACCAAAACCCACTTCCAACTCTGGTAGTCTGTTTTGTATCAAAAGGAGGTTAGCAAGCAAGCCAGCCGAGGAGTTACTCATGTACTTCTGATTGTCCACACAAGTGGAAGTGATGTTGGAGACATTGTCCCCAGCACCATGGACAGTTCCACGGCGGGAGGGGCCCTGGGAGCGGTGCAGTCCCGGCCCGCAGAGCAGGGGACGGATCCCTGCGGGGACGCAGCACTTATCTTGGTCCTTCTAGTTATACACACATGTCCACACAAACCCGACTATTTATCTCATTACTATGTAGTGTAAATTTTCTGTTCAATAGTTAACCAAAAATGACTTCTGGCTGGTACTCACTTTTCTCAGATTGTGGTTTATTTTTCAATTATTCATTATCTACTCTCCCTCCACTTTAAAAGAACTAATACCACAAACAACTTTCTGATATTTCAGTGTGTCTAATGTTACTCAGTTCTTCTTCTTGTTTGCTGTTAAACACTAGACTGTCTTTCCTGTCCTGATAATCCTCCTGACTACTGTGCTGCCCACCTATCCATCAGTAGGCTGAAAACTCTTCACACACAATACTCACGGAAATTCGTACACCATTCCTCCTTCTTTGTTGGCCATAAATATAGATGATTCTCCCAACACACATTTGCTTCATTTAATCTCTCACAGTTTCTTCCCCCCACCTTGAAATATCCTATAAAATAGTATTTGAATTTTATAACTTAAAATACTGCTATTACTGTTGCCAGACATTCTCTGCCCCACCAAGGGAGATAATAGGCATCAAGTTGCCTTACTTGAAGTGGTGAAAAAAGCTCAAATAAATTTCAAAGCGTAATGTTCATGAAATGAGGAAAAAAACATGTTGTATGTGGAAGGCCATTTCTAGATGGTTTCATCTGTCCTAAAGAAGACATTTTAAAAATATGAACTTAGGATAAAACTGGTTAGTGGGCTTCATCTCAAGGTCTACTGCATAGTCTGATTGTGCCTTGAGGGTAGAATAACAGGTAGAGGGACAAGTGAGAGAGAAAAATGAAGCTAAGGGAATTAAGGGAATATTTTGCTTCACTGAATTGTTAGCACAGCTTGCCGAAACTCTGTAGAGGTTATCACCTATTAACAGACATCCTGCACTTATGAGGAAAGGCTGAGAGCCCTGGGGCTGTTTAGTCTGGAGAAGAGAAGCCTGAGAGGGGATCTTATGAATGTTTACAAAGATCTGCAGGGTGGGTGTCAAGTAGAAGGGGCCAGGCTCTTTTCAGTGGTGCCCTGTGATAGGATGAGAGGTAATAGTCACAAACTGGAACAGGAAGTTCCACCTCACTATGAGGATAAAAAATTCTTTCCTGTGAGAGTGATGGAGTCTGGACCAGGCTGCCCAGAGAGGTTGTGGAGTCCCTTTCTCTGGAGACTTTCAAGCCCCACCTGGCTCTGTTCCTGTGTGGGCTGCTCTGGGTGATCCTGCTCTGGCAGGGGGGTTGGACACCATGATCTCCGGAGATCTTTCCCAAACCCTACCATTCTACGATTCTATGATTCTATGAATTTTGAATCACAACTGGGTTTTAACTGTCAGACTTCTAACAGGCCATCAAGCCAACATTAACAGGAGTTAATGTTAAATGCATTAAACAGGAGTTTAATGCATTTCAAAATGCAATGTTTGTTTTGCTAAATGTGTTAAAGTCTATACTAGAAATGCAGTTTGAAAATCTGTGTTATCCTGTGAGGGAGGGTTTTGATCTCAGTTATATTGAGAGTTTGCCATTGAAAACAGAGAACCAGACCAGCAGGTCGGGGCTCGGTGACATTTCTAGCTGGGCTATATAAACAACATCTATTCAAAATGGATTGAAATCAGGAAGATATTCCTAGATCCCATGTGAGCAGAGCAGCACCTCATACTGTACTGGCAGAGCAGTGTCTTTCCTACCCTGAAACCAGCCCTACCCTAAACCTTGCTGACCACGTTCATCTCCCTCTGCTCCCTTCATGGAGGTCTGCAAGTCCGAGTGATAGCTCAGTGTCAAGATGCTCCCTCTTCTCCCTCCCCACTTGTTTCAAGAGCTTTTCCCTTCCTGGTGACAGGTAAAGCGCAGCTCTTGAGTTTCACCAGTTCAGAAGACAGCAGAGACTGCAAGGAGTATGACGAGGTTACGTAGTATTCAGCAGCCTAAATACAGTCTTTATGTTTCTAGCTTCTTTCCGCTGTCCCTGGCATTCAGAAGGACAAGAATATAAGTGATGCACTATGATACTAAAATTATAAAGAAATCTTTGAATTAATCTTCTTTTGTCTTCATCGTCCAATGCGGAATGTCCTCATAAAGTACTAAGTAGTTAATTTAGATTCCAGGTGTACTTGGCTGTTGATGCAGATGGGTTGTATTTATGTGAGTGTAGTGACCAAGAGACTTAACCCATCAGACAGAATTACTGTGAAATACAAAATATTTTTTTTAAGTTCTTCCTAATTTTCAAATCCTTTTTTTTTTTTCCTCGTGTGTGTGTGTGTGAAAGAACAAATATCTCTCTAATAAATGTAAAAAATACAAATAGCCTGAAGACCTTTTTATCCTGGTGTCCAGACAACCTACACAAGAATCTGCCTACAAATCTCTAGAAAAATCATAAACAAAAACAATTAGGAAAAAAAAATTATAGAAAAACAAACATAGGTAAAGGGGTCTGGGGTTTCCTGGGAAACAGAATTTCTGTTCCATGAGAAATTTTGACATAATGAATGTGCGTATTGAAATTGTAGTGGAAAGTGTTAACAGCATCCATCAGTGATATTGCAAAAGATACTGATAATCGAGAATCAAAATAATTCCATAGTGTTATTTGAGCATTAACCATGGTATTTATCTGGTTTATTTATCTGGCATTTGATTATAACCATGGTATAATATATGAGATAAAACATACATACGACAAAAATCATCAGTTAATAGCAGCATGACAGTGTTTCTCTTTTAAAGGAGTATTAACTGTTTGCAATAGCACCGCTAAAATAGTACTTGAGTGTTCACATTTTTCTAGCAATAACCTGTCAAAACCCACAGCCTTGCACAATGCCTTTTTTCAAGCCTGCTCAACACTTTTCATAGAAATCTGAAATTTCACAGGATATCATGATGTTCCACTGAGTGTTTTTACACTCTCCTTCTTAGAGGTAATAGACAGATGTGTACACTGCTAAAGTAATTGAACTTCTCTTCTCTGAAGCTTTGATTGTGCAGCCTAATCCTTGCACAGCTTCCAGACCAACACAGTCTCCACAGAGGAAGAATGAGAGCAAGAGCTGGTTTGCCGTCTTAATCACTCAAAATCAGCAACCACTGCAACACCATTCCTCAGTGTCAACGAAGAACTTCCCTGGCACTGGACTGCTGATTACAACGATACCTCCAGCTTGTTCTTAGAAGGCAGAGAATTATCACCTGTCACCTGCATGTCTAGGAACTGAGCAAGAGCTGATTGTCTCTGCCAGGTCTGGACAGACTGGAGAGTTGCGCAAAGGCAAACGTAATGAAGTTCAACACGGCTAAGTGTAGAGTCCTACACCTGGGGAGGAATAATCCCCTGCACAGGTACAGTTTAGGGGTTGACCTGCTGGAAAGCAGCTCCACAGAGGAGGACCTGAGAGTCCTGGTGGACAGTAAGTTCTCCATGGGACAACAATGGGCCCTTGTGGCCAGGAAAGCCAATGGTCTTCTGGGATATGTAAAGAAGAGTGTGTCCAGCAGGTCCAGGGAGGTTCTACTCCCTCTCTACTCTGCACTAGTGAGACCATATCTGGAGTATTGTGTCCAGTTCTGGGTTCCCCAGTACAAGAGGGAGAGGGAAATACTAGAGAGAGTCCAATGAAGGCTACAAGGATGATGAAGGGACTGGAATATCTCTCTTAGGAGGAAAGGCTGAGAGCCCTGGGGCTGTTTAGCCTGGAGAAGAGAAGCCTGAGAGGGGATCTTAAGAATGGTTACAAATATCTGAAGAGTGGGTGCCAAGTAGAAGGGGCCAGTCTCTTTTCAGTGGTGCCCAGTGATAGGGTGAGAGGTAATAGTCATAAGCTGGAACCCCAGAAGTTCCACCTGAACATGAGGAAAAACTTCTTTCCTGTGAGTGCCAGAGCCTGGCCCAGGCTACCCAGAGAGGTTGTGGAGTCTCCTGCTCTGGAGACTTTCCAGACCCGCCTGGCTCTGTTCCTGTGTGGGCTGCCCTGGGTGACCCTGCTCTGGTAGGGGGGTTGGACTCGATGATCTCCAGAGGTCTCTTTCAACCCCTAACATTCTAGGATTCTGTGATTCTTTCCTGATGCCATCTGAAGCCATACACATTCATTAACCAGCAGCAGTTTTGCAATCAGTGCATTTTAACCAATACTTTCTCCCAGGACCTGTAGAATTAGTTTTCCTTTTTTCTTCATTTGCTAGCCCTTGTTAGTTTGCCGTTTACTTGCTCACCCTGCCGATTTCCAACCTGGCACAATCATCTCGGCAAAACTGGTCGTTTTTCATCTTTCTGCTTCAATAAACCTTGGCAAGGCTGGCCTCTGAGCCTTGGTGGCTTGGTAACCACACGTGCTACGTGTGGAGCTAGCACAGCACGCTCATCCTCCAGGCACCGAGCTCCAGCGTCCTTCCTTGTCTTTTGTCACCTCAGAGGCTGCTGTGTTAATATGCAGACCATTACTACTTTGCTGATGAGACAGACTGCCGAGGATCAATACGTCTCCGCATTTGTCGGCCCCGTACACCCCAGAGTTCAGTTCTCAGCTCCGCTGCCAGTGTTCATGTCCTGCTGTGTGATCGCAGGGAACCGTTGACTCCTTGTACAGCGTGTCCGCGCTCCAGGCTTGGTGGGGAGCTTTGCAGAACAAGTAGGAAAGATCCAAATGTCGTACTCGTTTGGCTCCCACTGCTTGAGGAATAGTAGGTGCAGCCAGAATACCAGAGGACAGCTTGCTTATAGGGTCACTGCAGCTCAACAGCTAACCATTGATGTTGTCAGGCAGACTTGGGAAACGTGCCCAAGTGCTATCAACTAGAGGACATTGCATTTTAATGAAAGACACCAAAAAAAAAAAAAAAAAAAAAGAAAAAGTCAAGATTAAAACAAAGGAGAAAGGTAAACTCCCTGGTCAAACATAATAAGCAAAAGAAGAGATGTAATGGCAGTTGTTTCTTATTTTTCCCCTTGATGCTCACTTTTTCCATGCCTTTGTCTTGATGCAGTAGCTTTAGGGAAAACAGCATTGGGATTCATGGGAGATGAACACAGAAACATCATCTACCACAAAAACTCTTAATTATAGATCGAGTCTTTAAG
Source organism: Actenoides lindsayi (assembly GCA_025331215.1). NCBI lineage: Eukaryota > Metazoa > Chordata > Aves > Coraciiformes > Alcedinidae > Actenoides > Actenoides lindsayi. The sequence continues at coordinate 69,455 of WTSP01026554.1, forward strand.
AGACAAAAGCCCATTTCACTACAACAACCAATACGCCTGACATTTTTAGCTGACATGATTTAAAATCAAGTACACTGCCTTCTTTTTTTTTCTTTCTTTCTTTTTTTCTTTTTTTTTTTTTCACAAGATGTCTTTTCCTAATTACAGTTTTCACGAATCTTTTTAGAAATAGGTGTTTCTTTGCAAATGTTACAGATGCCATTTGTCTTGTGGGTTTTGTTTTTTTTTTTTTTTCTTTTTAACTTGGCTTGTCATGTTAAAAAATAAGCAACAGAAATCAGTTGCAAAAGTTTATAGTATAATAACAAGTTTCCCCTTTCTTCTGTAGCCAAGTACTTGTACACAGTACCCATATAGTGTGTTGTAATAGACAGACAAATACCTGGAGTGATTTGGATGTGAAGCCTGGCCAGACATTTTCCATATGTACTGGCTGAAGCTTTTTATAGAATAAAACACCTTTGCATTACCTTCTGTTTTCCTTCTGTCCTGTATATCTGAAGGTAACATTGTACAGAGATTTTGGAAGAATATGGGATGTATTTCGTGCAGCTTCCAGAGGTACTAATAGACTCTGGCACGTCAGGCAGATTCAGGGCTCCAGATCAGGTGTCTCAGGTGCTTTGTTAACCAGCAAGGTTGAAAAATCACATACATTATGCAATCTCATTATTTTAGATGTGTGAACACAAGTCTGGGTCATACCACGTGGAAGCAGCCGTCTTTGGTGGCAGCAGCACATGCTTCAGATCCCCACACGTGTTCGTAGCAAAGTCTCAGGCCTGGGGGAATCACACACTGGAGTTTTTCTTTGCTGATGCAGAGCTATTTTCTTTTCCCACTTTTCCAGCAAGAAATGTTCTGGTGAAATGTAGGAGGCAGAGAAATGTCGCTGAGAAAAATAAGCAAATGTGGGAGAAGCCAAAGAAGTGACTTGAGTCTTCATATGTAGTTTTTTTGATCTGGTTCAGTCCAGAATAATAATCAGAATAAATAACCATCCGAAATGCAGAGCCCTGAGGATGTTTACTCAGGAAGTCAGAGGGAACCTCTGCTGATTTTTGTTTTGCAAAGGGTGGTGAATTTTAAGTACATCTTGAACAGACGTCTTCATAACCTTGCCCAACTTGTCTTTGTGACAGCTTGCATGGAACCTGCTGAACAAATCAAACCTGTGCCTTTTGTTTCCTTAAACAGTTAAGTTGTTCCAGCCTTAGGAGTGGCCTCACTATCAGGTGGTCCATGCAGCCCTGTATCCTATCTCCAAATATGAACCTTAGGGAAGAGTCTAAGAACCAGCGTGTGTCAAGTAGGACTTCTCGTGTTCACTTTCCTGTATTTTGGTACATTCATGCTGTAAAGAGGTAATAGAGACAGGATGAAAGATAGAATTCGCAGGAAAGTCTACACGAGTGCATATAGGCAGTGGGGGTCTGCTTCTGCCCAGGGTAACGCAACAGCCCCAAGGGCAGAGCAGAAACATCCGCTGCTGGAAGGACTTCAGGGATGCAATTGCGTTCTTGCAGCATTGCCCAGGAGCTGATAAACCACAGTCACATCCAGCTCCATACTGGAATTGCTGCATAGTTCCCAGCAGCCTGGGAAGCCCTGAATTGCTTGCCCAGAGCACTTCACTTGAGTGGTTTGCCTCGGAGCTAAACCTCCTGCCATCTGAGGAGACTCCCAGATGAACTGATAAATCAGGTTGGGTTTTGACGGTCACCTACCTTGGGTTCAATGATAGTTTGATTAATATAAGCTTCTGAGAAACGCTTAATTTATTTCAATGGAAAAATCTCTGATGTTATTTCACAAAAGTAACGAGGGTTGAGAAGGTCTGTGTCCTTCCAAAATTCCGGACAACCAAAGTGCTTATAGCTATAAAAGGTCATGTTAACCATGAGCCAGCAGTGTGCCTTTGTGGTCAAGAAGGCCAGTGTATCTTGGGGTGTATTAAGAAGAGCGTGTCCAGCAGGTCCAGGGAGGTTCTCCTCTTCCTTTATTCTGCCCTCGTGAGACCACATCTGGAGTATTGTGTTCACTTCTGGGCTCCCGAGTTCAAGAGAGACAAAGAACTACCAGAGAGAGTCCAATGGAGGCTATGAAGATGATTAAGGAACTGGAGCATCCCTCTTATGAGGACAGGCTGAGAGCCCTGGGGCTGTTTAGCCTGGAGAAGCCTGAGAGGGGATCTTTTGAATGTTTATAAATATCTAAAGGGTGGGCGTCAAGTAGAAGGGACCAGTCTCTTCTCAGTGGTGCCCTGTGGCAGGACAAGGAGCAAGGGGCACAAACTCGAACACAGGAAGTTCCATCTGAACATGAGGAAAAATTTCTTCCCTCTGAGAGTGACAGAACCTGGACCAGACTGTCCAGAGAGGTTGTGGAGTCTCCTTCTCTGGAGAAGTTCCAGACCCACCTGGATGCAACCCTTTGTAACCTGCTCTAGGTGACCCTGCTTTAGGAGATGTATTGCACTAGATGATCTCCAGAGGACCCTTCTGACCCCTACCATTCTGTGATTCCATGATTCTTGTATTAATGTCTCTTTTGTCTTCGGATTTAACAATCAATTTAGTGCATTTATCCATAAACAGATCTCTTTTTTTCCTCCTACCCTGCCTGCTCCCAAACTGAAATTATCCCTGTTGGTACCAACTGGCAATACAGAGCTACAGATTTGCACTGCCCTGATTCATTGTCTCCATCATAAATGAACTTTTTTCCATTGTTTGCAGAAATTCTTGAAATAATGGCTTCAGTTTCCTTGTTAATTATTCTTTTATTAATTATCTTTCAAATAGTTTTTCAAAGAGACTATGAATCTCTCAGTGAAAGTAATGGGCAGCTACTCACAGGAGTAATTCCATTACAATCAGCAGCACTACTGTTTGTCATTTGGAGTAAGGTGCTAGAGCTCTGACCCTTACTGATTTACCACTCTTCATAATTAGCTGCAGTGATTAAAATGCATTTTAGATTACACTGCACTTTTCCTCCCTTAAAAGTTTTTTCACTGAGGACGAACTCGTGCTCTGAAGGTGAACAATTGTCCTCCAGTGTAAAACAATAAGAGGAACGCCACAGATAAGGTTTGTAAAAGAAACCAGAAGATGCTTGGGCAAAATGTGTTGCTGGGGGTGGAGGGGCTGTCTTAGATGACAGAGACAGCTCATGCAGGAATTTAGCGTACTAGCTTCATGAAACTGGAAACACTGCGTGAAACACTGACAGCAGCACATGGAAATAATGAATCAATCCGTTGCATCTGTATCTAATTAAGAATCATTGTAATACAGTCTTTTTCTCTAGTGATCAGGATTAGTAGATACCCCGCAGGAAAGAGGCTAATAAATAGATTCCAGGACATTATACATCTTTATCTGGGAGTGTGGTTCTCAAGCACTTTTCCTCAGTAACCCCAAATCCAGTCAGACTCTCTCTCCTGTGAGAATCTGACACAGCCAGGATTCCTTTGTAGGGGTTTTCAAGGCACTGAAGAAAAAAAAAAAAAAAAAGCTGAATGCTTGGATGCTGCAAAGAGTTTGCTGGCAAGGGCAGACATTCTACTTCTATTTCTCTGCCACAATTAGAAAAGTATTTTCCCTATTTTATCTTTGTTTATTTTTTTTTTCCTCATGCTTCTGCCTTTCCTCCTTCCTCCTCCTCAAAAAAAAAAAAAAAAATCATTAACTTGCTAAAAGCTACATTTGCTTTAAAACCCTTTGGAGATCTGTTGTTTTACGCAAGAATACAAATAACCCTTCAGGAGTCAGTGTTACTAACTGGCACTCTACAGCCAGAAGATATATACCTTGAGAGTGGAAGGGATTCCTGTATTTTTTTCCTCCTGATAGGAGGAAAATTGCAGAATATATTTAATTTTACTTTTTTTTCCCTTTTATCCTTTATTTTCCTTTTTTTTTGTGTGTGTGTGTGTGTGTGTGTGTTTGTTGTTGTGTTTTTTTTAGTTCAGAAGAGGATGGAGCAAAGGTTTCTTATCTGGGGAAAAGCCTCTGCCATCCCTTTCTTTCTCCTTCTTGTGAGGGTACATTTTCAACCGTGATGGTTTAGATCCCAGAGGAAACAATCTAGAATCATTGCTGAATAAAGAGGGGAAGGCTACAGAGTGGAGTCTCAAAGCTGTCCCTCGTGTTTTGGTGAAGCTTGAGGTAAAATGTTTCGGTGTCTCCATGAGGCCAGTTCTCCCCCTTGTGCTGGAGGCAGCTCTGGATGGAGACTGATGCAAGGAGGGGGTGCTGGGAGCTGCGCCAGGAAAACACTAAACTGAGCATCATTTGTTGTAGACGTGCATGGGATGCCTCCACTGTGTCACAGCCATGTGCAGTAAAGAGCATTGTTCCTCTAATGTTCATCTGCCTTGGAACTGCAAGTGAATGTACAGCCCAATTAGCGCAGCAGCTTAAAACAATAAACCCTCCAGAATGTCTGGTGGGGGAAGCATGCTTTTATCTATTTGGTAAATAATTTATTAATCACACTGATGTATCCTCCTTGACAGCAACAGAGCCAGATAAGTGATGGTTCAAAATCAATTTGTCATGGTCCAATGTGCACTCAGTGACCTACTTGGTCTGTTATATAGGTCAAACTTGTACACGATGCTCTGATAGCAGAGGCACTTCTTAAAAAAACAACAACGACGAAACTCATGGCACAATTCAGACTGTGGGACCGTGGGCTGGCTGACGCTCAACCACACAGCTCGAAAACTCTGCTTGCAGAGAGGAGTGAGGACAGGAGCCAGGTAGGGGATGTCTTGGGCTCTCAGTGAAGCAGCCTCAAAAATGCCCTGCACTGGCAGTGCAGCAGCAGTGTCCAAGACGTAGATCCATACATTCTGACCTATTTCTATGACCTTGTTATTACCACGCTACCCTTTGCCATTGATAACATCCGTAAGCATCCTCCTACTATATCCCTATTTGTCCTGCTTTGGTGTCTACTTTTCCGTATGTCCCCTACTCACAATATATTTTTCCTTCAGATGAGGTGGAAATCCATTCCCTTCTCCTCTTGGTACCCCTGCTGTGGAGTCCATATGAGTCTCACAGCTTGAAGTCTTCTGCTTCTGGGCAGGCTAGTCAGGTTAAGGAACTAGATTATTTTAAACTGCAGGGAGACAGAAATTAAGACCTGTGACAAAGCTTTTGAGTAATCAGTTTGCTGGTTGGTGCTCACTTTGTGGTTCGACAGAAGTCTTGGCTGTCGTTTGTTGATGGGATTTGGTGCACTATTTTTCTTTTTCATTAACGCATGCTTCAGGGTTTCCCACCAGTGGGTCCTGGAGAACTAAGCAATGTGTGACGTGACACATTGAATGAGCAGTGCTGACACTCCCAAGAATTTCGAGCAGGCTTGTGATGGTCTGTGTGCTGTGTCTCATTCACCTGACGACAGAAACAAATTTCTCCTCAAATCATACTGTTTTAGGGAGGTGACATGAGCATATTCCCCTGACTATTTTCACCAAAACAGTGCTCTGCTGCTTGAAGGAGCTGAGCAACCAGCTGGACTTGTGGGCTTTCCTCCTCTCTTCCTGTTGCACATATTAGGGTGGTGGTGGGTTGTTTTGGTTTGGGGTTTTTTTTTGTGGATTTTGGTCTTTTTACGGAATAGCTTAAATTCTTTATAGCTGGTTAAGAAGTCCATCATGGCCAATGGTATGTAGTGAGGTAGAGTGGAGATTTAGTGAACGCTGGACACTAAGCATGTATTCAGCGATGCTCATAATTGGAGGGCATTACATTGAATAACCCAGGCAGGCAATTGCAGTCCTACATTTTACAGTATTCCCTCTGGTTGTCTCGAGAGAACTCATACTCTCAAGAAAAAGACTTTCTCTTCAATGACAGGTACATGTCTTTTTAAGGAGTTTTCTCCTCACTCCTGCTTGGCACTGCAGGGTTGCAGTCATCAGTGCCCAGCATTAAGTTTCTGTCCTCCTGCACATTTTGTATTGCTAGACACCAATACATTAAGGTGAGTGCCAGCTGCATACAGGGGGGATGGATACAACCGTGAGGATTCACCACTAAAAGAAGAGCATAGCAGAAATAAAGCTGACAATGCTGGATTTATTTTTTTTTCTACCTAGAACCTGGATTATTGTCAGCTGGGACTAATGCTTTCTGCCAAAATGGTGGTGAATAATGTGCAGCCTTTTAATCATTATTTGTATTAGTGGCATCTGATTCTTCTTTTGTCCCAAAATGTCTTTCCTCCATGACTGGGAGTCAGAAAAGCAGCCAGGTTGCCAGAAAGGTACCACCACCACAGGCAGGAACTAAAGGCACTGGAAATAACCCCACAAATGTATATTTTTGGATAAATAGTGTGTACCTTTAAGGATGTTTATAGCCATGACAAACACAGGACAGTTTCCTGCCATTTTTCTTGCCATCTCTCCAGACACACAGTAAAATTGCAGAAACGGAGAAGGACCTCTGAGGTCATGGCATGAGCTGCTTCTTTGGCCTTGGCAAATCAATAAAATCCCTCTTGCCCCACCACCAGTGTCTGATAGCACCGTCTCCTCCTGTGCAATCCCTGAAGGGCACCTGCAGCCCAGGATTTCGTATAAATCTCACAAAACACCCTGGAGACGGGCTACAAATCTCTCCTAAAACCAACATCCAAGTAAACAGACAAACCATCAGCAGGCTATTTTCAGCGCTTCAGAATTGTCTGTGTTTTGTCAGCCTTTAATAATTTAATTGAAGAGTGACACGGGATGCAGGCCCAGCATGACCAAAAAAAAATTTAAAAAAAAAAAGGTATTTGTTGGGATATTTTAATAAGATGACTCTTAATGTTTTCCAGGAGATGTCAGCAGTTCTTTAAACCGAGGCAGAAGTTGCAACAAATGGCTTCTTTTGCTGAGAATTCAAAAGATGTTCTTTAAAGCCTGCAAACTGCCAGGGAGCTTCAATGGAACAAGTGTTTTCAAGGTGTATTTATGTTGTCTCTATAGCACTCCAAAGGATTTCTGCCAGCACACCCCATTACAATGAGTAATGTTTCCTTTAAAAGCAAATGAAAAAGACTTAGATCCTGGTTAACTACATAATCTTCTCTTTTTTTCTTTTTCTTTTTTTTTTTTTTTTAATTATTTACAATAGGAGATTGACACCAGCCTCCTAGTTTCCCACCCTGAACCTCAGGACATTATTGTGTTTACCTTGATAAAAGCTGAAGGGTCAAAACATTTGTGTTATCTATCAGCCAGGTAATGAAAGGGCAGAGAATGTGTAATTAAGCACAGGTTAAGACTTCCACGAGATTCATTTAAAACAAGCAAACAAACAGACAAACAAAACAAAAGCTACTTCCTACCTGGTGGGATGAACTGGCAGTCAGCTCCTTGCACAACATATTGACCGTGGTGGAACAGCACCAGGTGAGCTCTTATCTCCCCATTGTTATTTATTGCCCGTGGAGGTTGGCAGCTCTCCATGTGGAACTCTGTTTATGGGAGATTTATCTGTGGTGTGTAAGTAGCACACTGGCATCATGAACGTCCATCTATCAAAGATGCTGAAGCATTCCCCATGAGGGAAGAAAGAAGGATGTTTTTCCTGAATGCAGAGCAGAAAAGGAGAATGTAAACACTCTGAAAAGAGCAGGCAACAAGTATTATAGCCTCAAAATCAATTTACATCAGGCAAGGAAGTGCGGCAGGAGGATCAAAGTGCAGAGCAGGGCCAAATTCTAAAAGTCTACCTAAGCACCAGTCTCCTTGGTGTCTGAACTTCATGAACGAGAGTGAACGTCTCTGTGTCAGTCTCAAAGAATTAGCAACTCTCTTCTTCATCCAGTGCTTGTGTCTAACTGTTGTGGTTTTTTGTTCTATTGTTTTGGAGTATAAGACCTGTATGAAGAAATGTCCTAAAGATCTTGAACGCCAGCATTTCATGGTCACTGCAGCCAAGGCTGCCCTTGAGCTTCACATTGCCCACCAGCCTCTCCTCGTTGGTGAGAACAAGGTCCTGCATAACACCTGCCCTCCTTGTCTCCTCTGTCACTTGGAGAAGTAAGTTATCATCAACGCATTCCAGGAACCTCCTGGATTGCTTATTCCCTGCTGTGTTGTCCCTCCAACAGATACTGGGGTGGCTGAAGTCTCTCCAGGAGGGCCAGGGCTTGTGATTGTGAGGCTTTTCCTATCTGTCTGTAGAGGGCCTTGTCTGCTTAATCTTCCTGGTCGGAATGCCTGTGCCAGACCCTCACTATAGGGTCACCTGTCCCTGCTTTCCCTTTAGTCCTGAGCCATAAGTTCTCATTCAGCTCCTCACCCTCCTCCATGCAGAGCTTCACGAGCCCCAGCTGATCACTGACGTAGAGGATGACATTCCCACCTTATCTCCCCTGCCTGTCCTTCCTAAAGAACCTGTATCCTTCCATTCCAAAACTCCAGCCGTAGAAGCCAACTCCACGATGCTATACTGTTTAGTAGACAGTTGGACTCAATGATCTTGAAGGTCGTTTCCAACCTTAATGGTCCTATGATTCTACGTGTGTTTGCATAGAGGCATTTAAGCTGGGCCCTGATGAAGCTGACTTACTAGCTGAAGTGACTGGAATTCCTTTGTGCTGCTCTTCAGGTGCTCTCCTGCTGACCTGAAATCCTTAACTTTTCAGAAAATCAAGTGAATGTGTCACAAGCCGGACATTCAGTTAGTGACTTGCTGAAAGTGGGATTTTATTTTCTCTTTCTCCACTAACCCTGCTTTAAAGTGGGACGGATGCTATTCACCTCTCATGTAAATGTTCTGAGGCTTAATTAGTTAATGTGTGTAAATTGCTTTTGAGATGAACAGTGCTAAGTATTATTATTACTATATTAAAATATGGCCAGCAGCCAACCTCTCCCTGTAGCTGCAGGGTAATGACAAAGCTGATCGACTGCAGGATTTTATTGCTAGTGATCTGAAACAACAAATAATTTCTGTGCATTTATCCAGGAACAAGTACAAACAAATAATATCCATTTAGTCTGAATGTTAGTAAACACAGAGGCAGATGAGTTGTTTTGTTTGGTGGTTTTTTTTTTTTTTTAATGCAATTTTTGATTCTGAAAATATTACCTTTGTTTAAACCAGTCAATGTGAAATTGTTTCCAAGAAAAGGGGATAAATTCACAGCCTGGTATTTAGGTATTCTTTATTCCTTAATTGAATTTATCAGTGTTTTCATCTGTCACTGTGTAAGAATCTGTGCAATTTACTGCATAGAGCAGAATATTTCTTTTGTGTACTGTTTTAGAAGGTCAAATTTCAGCCTCTGAACAGTTGAAAAAGGCTAAAGAAATTGGTAGAAGACAAAGTAAACTAAGGAGGACTTATCTTCCTTATTCTAACTGCTGATTCCCAGACAATATAGAAAATATTTGCTGAAAACAGCAGGCATGATATGCCTAAGGCTATTCACACAAATCTAAACAAAGGATCTATTTAAAGGAACACTGCTTTTCAGGAGCAGTCCTATATTTCAATCTGCCAAGAGACTGTAGTCCAAATCCAGACATGTCCAACACTCCAGTATAAGTCAACAAGAAATAATATGGTGTGATTTCCTTCCATTTATCTCACCTATCTTGTAAGTAGTCGCTCCAGAATCTGTTATACCATTCGTTCCACCACAGAGGACTATGGTCACTCACTAACATTTTCTGGTGGATTTAATGCAACCATGAATCTTATGCCTTGACTTAGTTTGGAATTTACTTTTTGTGGACAAGATGTTTTTTCATTAGCTTTACACAAAGTAAACAAGGCAAAAAATATGATGGTAAGCAGGACACAATAATTTTTTAATTAAAGTTATCCCCAATTACGTTGGAGAAAATGATTCTGGGAAATCAAGAGTAGGATTTGCTATGATCTGGAAACAAAGTAGATAGTTCTGTGGACTGTAAGATGCCATAACATCAGGCAACATTTCTGGCTCTGTACCATATACACTTGGCTCCAGACAACTGATTCCTGGAGAGTTATCCCACCTCCTGCATATAAAAGTAAGAAAAGGCCTTTAGAACTCTGTAAATCATCAATAAGAATAAAAGCCTTTTTTTCTTTTTTTTTTCTTCATGAAATTACCCACTCTCAGCTTCTCAACCAGGTACAGACTACTCTCCTGTGTTCAATAATAAACCGCAAAGTTCAAGTCAATAGAAAACCTTATAACAGGACTTTAACCTAAGTATTTGGTCTTTAATTTTCTTTTTCTTTCCTTCCCGTCTTCCTTCCTTTTCCATTCCTTCTGAGGTTTTTTTTTTAGCTACAAAATGTATCAAAATTGCAAGAAAAATTTAGAGTTTCTGATGTTCAGTGTCTAAAATGAAAGTCTATCCTTGGTAAATCTTTCAGACATTGTGATATTTGCTTGTCTGGAAGCAAACTGCCAAATTAATCTTGGTTCCTTTAGCCCCTGGGTCACCTCAAGTGGCAACTTGAAGTGAACAGAATAAATTGATCCTCTAAGAGAAATCCTTCTGAGATTATGAAAAAACGTGGCATCAGTAGCATATTTTTACCAAAATACAATACCGAAATTGTTTTAACCTTCAACATCCTATGTAGCTGTAAAATTGTTTAGGTTGACTGGACGATCACTGTTGTAAACACTTTAGTTTTCATCAAGTCTTGCTATGCCCGAACAGACTTCATCTGCCGGACCCACTAACCACATCAGAACCACATCAGGCTGCGGTTCACAGCTGGACTCCGCTCTCACTACATATTTGTGGGCAAAGTATTGTTTTACTTGTGTAGTGACTGCCATTAAAGTATTACTTCAGTGTTGTGGTCATATTCCACTTAATATTCAGTACAGTTCAGATACTGGAATGAAATAAGATACCACCCTTCGGTGTCAGATGCTCTGTGCTTGAAAATATCATCAGCTGATGTGATTTTGGCTCAGTGTTTAGGCCTGTGAGAACAGTATAGTTTTCTTGCTTTAAGTTCATCCTCACACCATTGACTGAAATGGCAGCAGTCTTTTTCTACTCTAAAGAGAAACTATAGAATATGCTAATTATTTCTATTAGCACTTTTCTTTCTGGTACTTGCTTTTCCACAATGGATGAGTGGCTTTTGATGCTCACCTATGACCTGGGAGGTCACAGATGCTAGGCACTGAAGGGAATTAAATCTACATAACCTTCAGAAGGGCCTCCATGACTGGGATAAGGGTTATCCTTTGTAAGGAAAACGTCTCCAGCAATCTGATGAAAGCTGGACCGCTCTTCTGGCAGATGTACAAAAACAACATGCCCAAAAAAGACTACAGTCAAGGGGGACCCAGATCCTCACCTATGGCTCTCAGTAGCAAATGCTTGTGCAGTTTTGGTCCCTACCTATAGGACTGGTTTTGTTTCTTCTTGGAGACAACATAATGCAAGGTTCATAAATATCCCAACAAAGACCATAGTTTCAGACCAGTGTCCCAGCACCTAAGTTAAAATAATCTTATTTATTAAGTTAAAATCATCTTATTAATGCTCACAAATATCTGAAGGGTGAGTGTCAAGTAGAAGGGGCCAGTGTCCTTCCAGCTGTGCTCTGTGATAGTATGAGAGGTAATGGCAGCAAGGTGTAACACAGGAAGTTCCACCTCAACATGAGGAAAAACTTCTTCACTGTGACAGTGACAGAGCCTGGACCAAGATGCCCAGAGAGGTTGTGGAGTCTCCTGCTCTGGAGACTTTCCAGACCCACCTGGTTCTGTTCCTGTGTGACCTGCCCTGGGTGACCCTGCTCTGGCAGGGGGGTTGGACTCGATGATCTCCAGAGGTCCCTTCCAACCCCTACCATTCTGTGATAAGACAGAACCCTCTTATCTCTCTTTTGGAGCTCTACAATTAATGTACCAAGTCACAATTCTATACAAATGGCAGAAATCAGTATGAATCCTATTTGAATTTATAGATCTGGTTTTGTTCATTATACTTGTCTAAAGAGACTTTGTGCCTTTGGTTTGAGGCACTATATGTTAAAAGAGCAGCTGTCATTAAAAATGGAGTATTTTGAAGGAGTTAAGTCCAATATAAAACTTCATTATGTGGCATGCTTCAGTACATTTTCTGGTTCTTGAGGGTTACTCCATAGTGCAGTAACATTGTGATGTTGCTTAAATTACAGTGTCCTTATGCTTTTAGCACTGTACATCTGCATACTCGGGACGAAATCTCGAGAGTTACTTGACCTTTTTTGTAATTACTCAGGATTTTATCTAACTGCTTTTTGTACAGAGGATGACACCCTGAGTGAGTCATCTGTGGATAGCTTGCTTTGGAGTGATGATGATTGCAGTCAGGATGTAGATGTAACGACAAACCCCGATGAAGAAGTTGAAGAAAGTGACTTTGAGATCGTTCGGTGTGTTTGTGAAGTAAAAGAAGAAAATGACTTCATGATTCAGGTATGAAGTGGAGGGTGAATGCACATTTCTGTGCTAACAGTGGAAGGTGTCAGTGGAAAAGCCATGGTAAAAATACACACAAGTACATTCCGTACACGAAATTAACTGTTGTCCTGTAAAATCATGATTTCTTTTTTTTAAGGTAAGCTATCAGGGAAACCTTGCTTTTTGATGTGATTTGTTGGTTTTCACCTAAGGAAATGGGAGGAAGAGGGACAATTCTGTACAAGCTGTTAATATCTGGATTTGCATTTTTCTAAAATTCAGAACGCTTCCTAGGTTTAGAGAATACATCTTGAAAATCAGTGGCATTTTATCTGGCTTTTTGGCTTCCCTCTAGTTCTGAGCATGTTCAGAACATTGCCATGAGATGGTGGTATCCTTCTGCTTCTCTGCCTTTGCAGGAAGCTTGACTTAACTGTACAACCCTCTAGATGGGATGAACAAAAAAAAAAAAAATCATTCCTTGAGTGTTTTGTTTTGAAGCAGAGCTGCATTCATCCATTCTGATGCTGGTTCTGCAGTCTGTAAATTCAGAGTGCCTAATCTGCATAAGGCCATCTGTCTCCACGTGTGTACTTTTTTAAACCAACTGTACAGAATACTCTCTCCAGCCAGAGCAATGTCTGTTACCCTCCCCCTTAACACTGCTGATAAAAGCCTCTCTGGACCTGCCTTGGCTGCTTGCTTTTACTTTTTTAGAGGTTTATAAATTATCAGGAAACAATTCCACACATAGCTGTTGTCATTCCACACATAACTGCTCTGAGTTGTTCCACCCAACTCCTATTCATTTCAAAAAGTGGTAAAACACACCAAATACAAAACTTGTTTGGGATTTTTTTGCACCAGTTTCTTTGGCCTCTGCTTCTTACGTGAGCTGCCTGCTCCTCTGATAATTCCCCTGAAGTCTTGGGAGAAGCATATGCAGGGACTTAGTGTATGATGCTTTTGAAATGGGATCACAGGGGTCATGAGCTTTTCACTGTGCTTCTGAAGAAGTGAGTTTATTGGTTTTGTTTGGGGTTTTGGTTTTTTTTGTTTGTTTGAGGAGGTTCCCACTCTTTCTAGGTAGAGAACTTTTTTTGCTTGTTGTGGCCCCTCAGTTCAAAGCGATGGGTTCTGTAGCTTGGCAGCTGTGGTCATTGCAAATGTTAAGGTAATTACTGCATTCTTTTGGGGAGGTTGTTTTAATTGTGAAAGGATATGGCATGCCACTGACTTCAGAAATATTTTTCTTGCACACAGAGTTCACCCCCACCTGCAGCTTTTGAGTTCACTTTTGAAGGCACGCTGTTGCTGATGTTTGTGAGGTTTCAATCCCACTTTATGGCACCGCTTACTGGTTCCTGGCCTCTTACTGTTCACTGCATTTTATTTTTTTGCTGTTTGTAACTAGGAGGAAAGACAGAAGCTGATCTCTACCCACCTCACAACCACTGCTGATTTTTTTTGGTGGACTTTATTGCTTGATTGAAGGCAGAAAGCTGTCAAGGAGAAGAGGGAGTGCACTCCTGATATTGTAGCATGAAGCAGCACAACAGAACATCAGCAATCTAATATTAAAAATTAATGGGGGTAGCTAATGCAGCCAAGTTTGAGTGGGTTTTTGCTTTGGTTTTTGTGCCTGTGTGTTGTGGTTGGTTGTTTTGTTTTGTCCTCAACAGTCAAGTTTAACAACGAACTTCTCTGGCTTTCCAGACTATTTGATGGAGATTTGCTCTGGAAGGTGTGACACTTCATCTCCCGAGAACGATTTGCTAGGCTGAACTAGTCTGTAGGGTTTGGGGTTTTTTTTGAGCATATTGCGAAGTTTTAAACACTTCAGCCATGTTACAAAAGGAGAGCAGGTTATTCTCTCTAGAAGAGAGATGCAGGTCGACAGCGTGGCGGGTACCTGCATTCGTTATGGGGATTGAAGCAATAGGAGCTGGGGAGCAAGGAGCTGGGGATGGGATTTTGCAGGGCTAGGTTAGGCAGATGGTTTGGTTAAGATAGCAAATGCTGTGCTCCCCACACCTCTCTGTCAGTTGGTAGTTTTGGGGAAAGTGTTTTGATCAGTCTGGTCTTGTTGATATAGAAATGCCTGTGTTAGCTCTTTAAGTGCAGAGCATTAATACAAAGCAAAGATGCTGTGTTACACAACTATGGAATTATGACAAGGGAAACCTATTTTCAGCTTTTGAGAGGTGTAATGCCGAGATCAACACTTCCCTTTGACTTTATAGAGTGAGAATCCTCTGTAGTTGTCATAATTACATAAAAAGGAAAGGTTTCTTCCATATTTCCTACTCAGACTGTAATTTGACGCTTAAACTCAAATTTGGAAGTATCTACCCTAAAGAACTTGCATTTAGGCTTATCCTGTCATCTTGAAGATGTGGAATTTTGTGCAGGGTATGGGTTTTTAGAAGAATATTGTCATGCTTTGCACTTGTCTCCATTGGAGTGTTTATTCCACCCCTGCTTATCACTCCGAGTAGACTGACTGAAATGTGCTGACACTTGAGGTATTTGCTTGAGCATGTGTCTGTGTGCTGATCTTCATCACATGGTATCAAAAATGAGGAGCCAGGGTAGTTTCTCTGTGCATGTGAGAGGGGTACAGGATACATGTACAGTGCTCTCTTACAAGGAGGAGAATGTCAAGTTATTTTCTCCTTGAACTACACTCATTTCCATGGATGTGGCCAATTTAGAAATAACGAGGGAAAAAATGTTAATTTTAAACATAAGAAACACTTATTTTTCCTGAAAGATTTGGGACCATTAAGGCTTAATGAAGCTCTTACACAGCTAAACTGAGAGCTTGTTCAGTTTGGGTCTTTAAGCTAGTAATGGAACCCAGAACAAATTCAGCCTAGAGATTCTGCAAAAAACTCTCCCTTTATCTTGAACCTGACTTACATTGTGTCAAGCAATTTGTGCATAAAGATTGCTCTTCATTACCCAGGGATACAGAAATAAGGTTTTGCATTTCATGTACCTGCCTTAGTTCATAGAAGTTAAAACTGGAAAAAAAAAGTCTTAAGAAATAATACAGGACATAATTAGTCAATGCTGCTTCATTCCAGTCTCTAACTTTGCAAGGAGGTCACTGGATTTCATTATGGAGCATAAAGTAATAGCTTGGCATTGCCACGAGTTAGTTCTGAAGGCACAGTAGTCCCTTTTTAGGGCAAAGCCTGGGCACAAAAAAAAAGTCCAGACAAGATGTCCTTGTCCCATCCTTTTGGGGTTTTTTAATACCTAAACACTGGCGAATCTGTGTGCGCTGTAGAGAATTCTGGGGCTGGATTTGGTGGCCTTGTTGGGGATAGCTGTTAAAGGGCTTGGGGTATCTTTGTTCTGGGGGATGAAAAGCTGCTTTAAATACAGTCCACTGGTTTTGGTTCTTTCTTTTGTACTTGAACTTCAATTTAAAAACTATTGCATGACTCTGCCTGTTTTTTCTCTTCAAAATCACTTGGCTTGCTTTGAATCTTCCCTACCACTGCCTGAGCAAGGGGTAGCTTTTCTATAGCATGTGTCCAGAGCAATAGCCTGGAGCCTGGCCAGCCAAGCTGACACACAACATGCAGACAAAAGGAAGGACCTGTGCCCTGATGGGGTGGATATTTAAATATCTGTTGAGTAAAATAGAAAAAGCTGGGCTGCTTCATGAGTTCTAGGCAGATTTGACTGGAAAATCACAGAGAGTAGCTCTGTGCCATATGGCATGATTTATAGAATGCAAGTGTAACTAGGTCCAGGAGCCCCTTTCTTATTTTTAGCTCTCAGTCTGTTTTTCTTAATCTGTTCAGTTTGTTGTTGTTTTCTTGTTTGTTTGTTTAGGACACCTCTTTTCTGGCTCCTACTAATCACCTTTCTGAAAGGAGGATGGTCTCCCAGCCTTTTTTGGAAAGCTCTCCTTATTGCTTTAGGACTGTTGACCCATTTTGTAAGGCAAAACACTGTCAGACCTCTCTTTCAGAAACCTGATTCTCTCTAACCTCTTACATTCTCCATTCCCAGTGCTTCTGTTTCCTTCACACCTAGACCACTAATTTGATACAATGATGTATTCAAAATGCTGGCCCCTTTCTGTCTCTTCTAGCTTGAGGAAGGGCAGCAGGTAAGAGCATTAGTAACAGTGGTATACGCTGTGTTGAACGCAGACGAGATGTTTCTCAAATTGGCATCTTGTCAGTGAAGAGCAGCATCTGAAATTGTTGTTTGTTGGTTTAGCTCATTTTGGAAACCTTTGCCAATACAGATGAGATATCTGCATTAAGCTTTTGGCTTGTGCTCCGACAAAGGGGTTATGATCTATTGTCTCACTGCCTGTGAAAATAGTGATTCTGAACTGACATCACTGTCTGAAATCAAAACTGACTTAATATTCTGTAGGGTTTTGTCCCATGTGTCAGTGGTCTTCAGGCTACGGTTAAAGTTTTGTCACTTGATAAGTTTGGAGAGGGGGGTGGCTGCAGCAGAACATGTGGATATAGATTTTCCTGCTCTAAAACTCTGACACTGAGTAGACCAGTACAGGGATTGCATTTTAAATAGCATAAGGACACGCAGAAAGGCAGGGCCTGATTATGTTCAGTCTTTGCCAATATGATTGCTCACACTTGGAAGGATGTCAGAAGTTTTCCAAACTAGTACAACTGCAGCTGCACTTGAGTTTCGTGGTAGTAGAGCTACCTCTGGAATAGGTAAAATCTTAGAGATACAAGTATTAGCAAAGCATAACAGTGGCTAGTCCTGCATGACATAGCCAGCCCTTGGATTTTATAACTGCATGCCATTTACTGTTTGAGGGGGAACCTTTTAATCCAGAAAGCTTGATCTGTTTTGCTAAAGAAAGCCTGGTTGCAAAGTCTTTTCTGTCCCGACGCCGTGTGCCTGCATCTCATCAAAGATTTTTCATCTCCAAAGGGAACATTTTTGCACCTTTCGGGATCTCTGCTTCCACTTTGTAACTGTTGTTGTTCTCTGAAATCCACGTGAAAACTGTGTGGGAAGGGTTCCAATTTTATTGTAGTCTGATGCTTTAATGTATTTGCTTGTAGCTGGAAGAGGGAGGGTGGGTATTTAGTACACCTTTTTGTCTTAAAATACCTAGGTGATGTGTCACTTACTGAGCTCCTGTAGGCTTCATTTCTGTTCATATGCACTTCTTGACTTTAAACAGTGTGAAGAGTGTCTGTGCTGGCAGCATGGAGTCTGTATGGGTTTACTGGAAGATAATGTACCTGAGAAATATACCTGCTATATTTGCCAAGATCCTCCAGGTACAGAAATTTAAAGGTTACAGAGCCTTCTTATATATGTTGTAACTTTATTAGTTTATATATATATTTTGCAAAGATTAATTTTTTTCTCCCATAGCTGTGTCTGTCATTATAGGTAATTGAGTTCAGTTATAGATACAGAAAGTTTAATTTCTGTGAGTGTACATGAGTCAATATTGTGGAATTGCAGCTGGACAGGAATGGAAATAAATGTTTTAACTGTCATGACCATTTGCCAGTAACAAGGATCCTACTGTCTGGCGACGGAAAATAAATTTAGAAACACTCAGGAAATGTAAGGAAAGACTCCCCACGGGCACACCTTGGGGGATGTCACCACAGCTTTCCTCCAGAAGAACCAGGCTTATGCATTCTTTAAGTCAGCAGGAGGCTCACTGGTTCTCAGCAGCCAAAGATCTTACTCATCTGACTGCATGACACAAGTTAATTTCTGTTTGTATTTATCTTGGGGTCATGCAGTCAGAGTCTATGTTCTCTGCTTCTCACTATATATTTTAAAATGGCTTAGTCCATCTTATGCAGCAGGGGAAAAATTACACTTCTGTGGGTCTTTTCTTACTCCGTGGATTGTAAAGCCTCGCTGAACGTGGAAACGGGTGGGGGTGGGGCTGGAATCCGTGTTCATAAATGATAAGAAAATGGGATGTCTGCCTAATCACAAGACCTTTTTGACTTCTATGCATATTTGGATTGTGATTTCTGCTGGGGTTTTTTTGGCTGTTTTAAAAACTGCCAACTCTTCCATAGCTTAACTTGCTCATTTGTGTAGTTTGTATACTAATGCTGTTTGTACTCTCCGCAACAAAGATGCGTTACGCTTACATTCAGTTAGCTAAGTAGTAAAATAGTTTAACATTTATTTAAGGTTTTTTACAGAATCTTGCATGCAGGATTTTAACCCTCTATTTTCAAAATATTCTGCTTTTTTTCTGTGTTGATTTGAGTTAGTTGTACACTTAAGTTTAACTGAAAACTGAAGTTGGCCATCACACTTGAACTGTTTCTATTTACTAAAACTTTCATCAGAATGCTTTTTGGTAAAAAATGATTACAACTAACACTTCATTTCCTTAATTAGTTTCATCGCTTCTATTAACTATTGCTTTGAAGGTCCTGAAACTCTGTTTTGGAAAAGGAAAACATATCCAACTTTTGAACTGCAAAAGCGGCTTCTCGATTTTGGTGAATCTGCTGTTGGCTTGAAATGAGACAAATAGGCTTTATAAATCTAAAGTAAAGTTGCTTATAAAAGTGGGCATAGCCATTTGGCCAACTCTCATTTAAGAGCTTTCCCCAGCTTAGTGCTGGGACTTGTAACAGCATCATTCATATTATTGCAGATAAAAGCAAATGTAGTGTAATTACACCTGAAGTCTGTATTGACTGTCATCTTAGAGACTTTTCTTTTTTTCGAGTCAGGTGGGATTTTGAAGAGCTCTGTTAACCTTTACCCTTGCTTAAACGTCATTAACATGCTAATGCTGTGACAGACTCAAGCCATAGAAAGTGTACATTGTTGGCTTTGTGCCTTCCCTGAAGCTGACACACCTTGGAAGGGAGCACATCCTGTTGCTGAGTACCCCACTGGGTAACCAACGCCATGGATGGGCTTCAGCTGAATAACCTCGGTGATGTTCAGATGACCCTGCCAATTCACAAATTCCCAGTTTTATTCTCGTGGATCATGGTTCATTTTCTGTCCCAGCTGGTGTCTTCTCTCTCACAAAAACAACTGTGTGGGGCTTCGTCCTGATACGGCAGCAGTTTCTCCAGCGCCGTTCTGGCCATACCTGGAAGATCTTTTGCTTGATACAGCATGTACACCTGAAAAGTTGAGCTGTTACAGCCTTCATTCTTCCCCATGTTGGTTTCTCTGAGAGTTTTTGAAGGTCTTGTCTCAAAACATTGATTATTGTCCTGTGTGGCCGAGTGGCAGCACGTGCTCATGAGCACACTTGTTGCTTCTGCTCCTTTGCCAAGACAGTGTGTTAGTACAGAATTGGAGCTTGAAGGTGGCCTTTATGTCCACGGGTGTTCACCCAGAGCATGATACAGAAACCCTTTTGCTGCCATTCTATAACTACCACCCCAGAGCACATACACAGACCTGTCCTGCTCGTTGCTCAGTGTGGCTCCCAAAGGCTCGTTTGGTTCAGCTCCGTTGTGCCCAAGTTAATAGGATGGGCAGCGCTGCCGCTGAATCTGCATGTAGTACAGGCCCTGGGATCTGACTCTGCTGCCTGCCAACTGTCCTTAGCTGCTGAAACTTCTAGTCACTATTAACCTGCTCATACTGGAGACTTTTCTTTGAATGTTGTTCCAAGTCTGTGCTCCAACATTCTCCCTGATTTTGTAGGTTCTCTGACTGGGCTGTGCATAGGCCACTGAATGAGGTGGTGTTTCTCAGGGTGCTGAGCTGTCTTCTGAGAACATCTGTTGTAACAATGCATTTTAAAGGGTGTGTTGAGGCTTTTGTTGGGTTTTTTTGTTTGTGTTTTTGCAATTTAGCAAGCATCTCAAGATCCACTCTTTCCTGCTAATAACATTTTGTTTGGCTTCGTAAGTTGCTTTTACTGATGGATTTATCACATATAACAGAACTGCATTTCAGCTGTTATTCCAACCTCTTAAGCTAGAATGAGCATTATTAATAGCCTGACTTAGGCCAGTTCTCCATCAGAACCTCATCAGTGGTTCCTTTCAAATTTACTCTACTAACACACGTGCGATGCTTGAAATCAAGATGGCTGGAAAAGGGGAGGAAGTTCACTGCCTTTTGTTGCATTTTTTTGCCTGCAGAAAGCTGTATTCAAACTGTAGCTTTAGTTATAACCACGGTTCCTAGACAGTGTGATACTGTGCTAAAAATACCCTTTTCTCTGCCTCAGCTGCAGTTGCCTGCTGTGGATGTCCTCTGGTGGAATTTGGGGTCTGAATGCTTTCACAGTCGGGCAGAGCTTTTTGACTGAGATTATTTTCTTGCTTCCCACTTTACAAGTTCTTCATGTCTTCAGGGTTTTGTCTGCTTTTACAGGATCTTTCTTGGTACTATTGATAAGAACAAAGAAGCTGTTGCAAGACTTTGAATTACTACCAGTAATGTTAACATACTGTAGTTAATGCTTCGTTTTAACACGCTCCTTACTGTTGCTTTAGGTCAGAGGTCCAGCTTAAAGTACTGGTATGAGAAGGAGTGGTTAAGTAACGGTCACATGCATGGCTTAGCATTTTTGGAAGAAAATTACTCCCACCAGAATGCCAAGAAGATAGTAGCCACTCACCAGCTTCTTGGCGATGTACATAGAGTGATAGAAGTACTGCATGGACTGCAGCTGAAGATGAGCATATTACAGTAAGCAGTGTTTAACTGTCAGTTGGCATGTTCTTAATGTGAATTAGATTTCAAATAGTAGAAAACTAACCAAAATTCAGCCTTTATTTTTGTGCTTCTTTGTGGGTATATAACGACATAGTTTGAATTGCTAATGTGATCTCAGAAAAGGACTCGATTGCTTCAACTGTTCTAATGTGGGGGGGAGTGTAAATTGACTGTGTGTAGAAGGGTTGGGAAAGGATGAAGGAGAAAGCTAATAACAATAGCTGCTCCTAAAGCACCTGAAGAGATTTAAGTAACAGGAAGTGCATTTCACCTATGGCAGCATTCCTTCCACTTGCCTTCCCCATTCCAGTAATTCTAAATCACAGATTTTTTCCAGCAGAAATTGGGGCTGTTTGCTTAGCATGAGGTGTTGCTCTGTTGCAGTGGGAGAGCACTTGCACCTTCAGCAACCTGTAGCATTTCATTTCTGTGCAGAGATTATTATTGATGCATCTGAAAACATAACATATTCTACAATCACTGTAGAAATGAAGTTATCTGCATCTTTTCCTGTTGTCCAAAGTCATCCTTGGGTTCTGACGACTGAAGACATTTTTTCTAACTCAAATCCAGCAGTTTTAAGTTGATTGAATTCTGTACTTATAATTTATTAGTTGATAAATTGCACAGCAGCAGCAATTTGGAAAGCAAAGCTTTGAGTGTTTCCAGCGTTCTTTAGAACATTTTCCTTCAAATTTAATCAGTGCTGATGCAGTAGGGAAACTGGCAGTACTGGAAATGCTTAAACAGCGGAGTAATGCTTAAAGCAAGAGAAGTTGCAGTTTGAACATAAGATTTTGCTTTTCTGTTATATTTCAGTCAGATCAGTAAATAATCTCTTGCCTCTTTGGAGAGGATGGAACACAAATATTTTAAGAACGCTCCTTTAGTCTTTTCTTAATTTTCTTAGATTGTGAGTTTCCAGTTACAAATGGAGATTTGGGTGGTGCTGAGGTATGCAGCACTGGGCAAACATGGTGCAAGTCTTGTTGCTATTCTGTCCCCTCCTGAAGCTGGTGTGATGCCCGGGTTTAACTAAAGAGGAGCTGTGGTCCTGGTAGGACCATTTTGTTTCAAGCAGTAGCCCCTTTTTCTCCATCACTGAATAAATCAGAATGGATTTTGAAAATTGTTGAATTAGCAGCAGGATTATATTGGTGCAGATCTACCGACTGGGCAAGAGGGGGTGATCTCACAGCTGCCTGAAAGTGTTAGGAGAGTGTTGCTCAGCATCTCAATGAGGTGGCAAAGGATCAGAGGTGACATTGGCAGCTTGGGTGCAGTGGGAGGGAGGGGCAGCCTTCAGAGCCAGCGCTTGGAAGGTTTCTCAAGTACAAAGCATTCAAATTTTCCTCCCTAAGTAGCTGACGCATCGTCTTTGTTTTCTGTCTTTTTGCAAAGTCTCTTGCTCTTTGCTGAGCAAAATAGTGCCTGTAAGTGTAGGGTTATCAGTGGGGCTGGAGTAGGAAGCTCTGGTAAATGAACCCTTGGCTTTTACCTTTCTAGGTGTGCCTTCAGGATTGCTCACTAGGAGGATCTCAGCCACGCAGGCACTGGAGGCAGAGGTGCTCGTATAAAGCCCTTGGCACTTGCACTAACCACAGTTTCCTCAGAGAGACTGGAGAAACCTTAGCTACTGTAGAACGGGCTAGAAAGCAGTTACTTTAGAAGTAAAATGGTCATGTTTAGTTGAGTGTCCAATGGAGCAGATTCATCTGCCTCTTGTTTGCAAGGAAACAGAGTGGGGTGTCGGGGCAGACCCCCTCCATCTGTGCAGCCAAATGCTTTAGGGTCAGGATTTATTTGCTTCTGCTGTGTTGTGGCAGCCTGTAGCATATGAGCTGCCTGCCCTTTGAAGATAAGCAGTGTGATTCTGCTTTGCTCTCCTTTTTACTGCTGTTTTAATGTCTGGCAGACATGTGGAAGAACAGTATCAGTGACAACGCTCACTCTATTTTTTTGTTATATCCAAGAATCTGACACCTACAGTAGCTCATGCTGTTGGAATAACTAACGTATTAGTCAATTTGAAAACAATTAAATAAGAAATTTTTATAAGTGGATTGGAGGGACTATGGTGTGTTAGTGTACCAGGAAGGAGTTTGCTCAGCATCTTGAGATTTAAAGGAGAGTTAAAGAGTTTTAGGAAATAATAAAGTAGTTATACAGACCACACACATGCACACAAACCCCCCAAGTCCCCAGTTGTTGTTGTTATTAGAGGGTTATAAAGCATCAATGGATTGAATTTTGAAGTTTAGTTTGGAGTACTGCAGGCTGAAGTTTGATAGAGTGGTTGGGGAGGTGTCTTTTTGTTTTATTAGTATTTAAAATTTTTTAAATCTTAGTTTAGCTTCAATGTAGTTGACTTCCCTTACTAAAAACATTCCTGTGAAAAGGAGTTTATGCTGTTAATAAATTGCAAAGATTGAAGCAAAGTGCTCCTTTAAGGGCAACATTGGTGAACAGTTGCATGTATCTCTTTGAAACCTATCCCTCAGTTTTTTTCCTAATGCCAAGACTTGGCTTATATACCGTGTTATAAACCCAAAAGCAGTGAACCTAACAGAATAGTGTAGAAAGACACACAACTGAGGGCAGTGCCACTATATTATTTCAGAATATTTGGGTGTTTTTTACTGATAACTATAAGTGAAACCTGTAGTAGTTCAAATACTCTTATTTGATTTCTTTCCATAATAGGATGGTTTGCTCCAACACTTCGACATTTAAATTTGGGTGGTTTCCTTTTTTATGTTTGAACAGAAACAAAGAGCATCCTGACCTAAAGCTTTGGTGCCACCCATGGAAGCACATTTCGGTGAACGAAAAAATTCATACAAAACACATCATTCACGTCGAGGAAAACTGTTGCAAAGAGGAGACAGCGAGTTACAGAACTTGGAATGGCACAGTTGAGAAACCCTCAACCATTCCTTCTGTGGAGGAATCTTACATTACGAGCGAACACTGTTACCAGAAGCCAAGGGCTTACTACCCTGCCATAGAGCAGAGATTGGTGGTGGAAACGAGGGGCTCAGCCGTGGAAGATGGAGTGAATAGGATAAGGGAAAATGGGGATGATGGCCTGTCAGAGAGATTTGGCTGGAATCTGGACCGAGAGATCTGCAAGATGGAAAATGAATCCAAACACAATTACTCTAAGGTACTTGTGGTCAAATAACCCTCTCTGCACAGAGGATGTGTTGGGCTGGCAAAGTGTGAAACTTTTTAATAGTATTTAGTTTATTTGTGTTCACTGGGTTTCTATGCTGTTAAATTTGCCAGTACAAATGAAAATGACAGACCTGATCAACTCCTCCATATAACAATAATAATAATAATAAATCTAGATTGAAGAGGACTTCTGGACCTTATATCATCTGCGTGGTCTGTGGAACATGCGTTACAGTTCACTGGCAATTCATTGCTTCTTATTTTTACTTTTAACACATAAAAATAAGCACTAGCAATGGGATAGAGAGAATAGGATGAGCATGGATGATACTACCAAATACGCTGGTACTCCAGCTTTTAGTTATTTCCATCTTGTTACCATGTTTCTTGTAGTAGTTACAGTAAATAAATTATTTCTAGGTTCTTCAGGCAGCATTTAATGGTGTGAAAAAAAAAGAAGCAGACTGAATTGATTTTTAAGAATGATCACCATTGAGTAGTCCTGTATCATCTTCCTCCTGGAGCACTCTAGTTTTATCTTGTTGACTCTTCGTTCTCATTCTCAGCTCTGCAGGTCTGTCAGAGGCCTTGCTTTCTACACCTCAATGCAAAAATTCTGCCTTGATCAGTTAGTGCCAAGTCATATGAAATAAGGTCTCTCTAATGTTAGAAAGCCTCTAGGAGATGCCAGCCTCCTTTTTTTTTTTTTTTTTTTTTAAGATTAAAATGTTGGTTAGCTTTTATTTCATGCATAGATAAGCTGTCATTTTTAGATTACTTTTTAACTTCTCTATCAGATCAGTTGAGGTTGCTTTCTGATTCCCAGAAAGGCACATATTTCAGACTTCTAGGAACGTTTTTCTAAATCCTGTCATATTTCAGCAGAATGATGAAAAAAACCCCACTGAATCAACATGGTGAAAAAGTGAATCAACACTGCTGATGGTGTGGTTTTATAAGTGGTAGTAATGTGGGGGGTTTTTTCTAGATGTTTCGGTGAAAGTTTTAGTAGAATTGAGATTAGATTCCTTCAGGAAAAATCCCTTCTCACTGCAAAATCATTTTGCTCTTTAGTTGATTACTGTTGTGTAAAAAATGGCTTCAGCATTCCCTGGGATGCACAGATTAAGTGCAGCATCTTCTGGCTGAAGTTGGCAGGGAGCTGGCTATGTGTATATATGTTATCTTTTGAAAATCAAATCTTCATGAAGTGCCAAGAATAGATCTTAGACTTACTTTCATAGGTATTTTGCTATATTTAGATCCTCTTGCCCAAACTACCTGAATATTTGTGTGTGATCTCTGTGTCTGTCTCTCCTCCGCTAGCCTAAGATGAGTTGAGCAGTTAGGTTGGGTAACTGCAGGCAGTCTGGCTCATCAATTCTCTTTCACTGTAACCAATATTGATGTGTGTATTTCTGCTAGGTAAGAGAGTCTGTCTCTAAGAAAGTCTCTTCAGAGGAAGCTATTGAAATGAAATTGCTGGAAAAAGACAAAGAAGGTGTTGTGAACTCGCAGCTGCAGTGGCAGCTTAATCTTTTAGCTCACGTAGAATCTCTGCAAGATGAAGTCATACACAGAATGGATTTCATTGAGAAGGAGCTGGATGGTAGGTAACATTTTTCTCTTTCAAAAATTAACTGTATTTAACTGAATCACCAGTTCTGAACAAAATTTTACTTCGGCAGACTGATAAAGAGGTGAGTGTTGCTTTGTCAGATTTACTAAGGGAAAGTAGACACACTGTTGATGTTGGGAGGGTGGGTTTTAAAACAAAGATTACATTAAAGCAGAATTTTATAGAAAAAGTTCTAGCTAGATCACCTCAAAATACTTGCATCAGGTGATGTAGTAGCATAGCTTCTATGCTTTTTTGCTTTTGGAGTTTTGTCATTTTCCATAGCTCTTCTGTGTATCTGAACTTCCCCGTTCTTCAAGGGCTTGCTGGCTGTGTCAGTGGCCTCTTTGGGGCACAAGGGGCTTCCAAATTCTTTACTTAAATGTCTCTTGAAATATGTTTTTCTAGTAATGGAAGACTTCTAAACCCTTTATATGTTACAGTAAACAATCCACAACAGTTCTTTTCCTTAACATCTGTAAGTCCATCCATTGGTTGTATAGTGGTTACAGCAGCAGCTTTTCTTGCCAAGGCTATTAGGAGTCTAACCTTGGCCAAAGTAGTTCTCTGTGTAGTTCAGTAAGGTACTGAAAAGTTGAACTACTAAAGAATTATTTCAGGCAGTGAACATCACTGGGGCCTTTAGCTTCATAAATGGAGCAGCTTTGGTTCACAAAAGTCAGGCTTTCTGTATCTGCTGCTGAGCTGGAGGCCTCAGAAATGTTATTTCAAGGCTGGAGGTGTCAGCAGTTGGGTAATGCACACCAGTTCTGCAGCAGATACTCTCCTTAGGTTGAAGTAGCCTGTCGATCTAGTTAGTGACAGTGGCCACTGCTGCTCCTCTTGGCAGATGTTTTCTGTCTTCAGGATTTCCTTCTGCAGCACTCTCCCCTCCCCTGCCCTCGTCACAGTTCGATCTGACCACCTTTCTCCTGGTCGTGTGACATTGCCTGAGTTGCCTTTTGTGCAGTAGTAGTTCTGGTTCTTGTTTCCCACTGAGAAGTAGGAATTCATTTTCCTTGTGCAGCAGTCTGCTATTTTAGTGCTCTTGGATTTCATCCCTGTTTTGTGTCACCCAGTTCTTTTTCTCTTAGAGACTCGTATTCTGTGTTGATGACAAACTACTTTCGTTGGCATAGTCCTAGCCTTTTAGAATCTTCAGTTGCATCTAATGCTGGTCTGAAAGGTACTCTCATGGTGTAAACTTCCTGTACAGCAGTGTCCCTGCTCTAGAACTGATACACATCAGAGGAAGTTTAGTGCTGTATTTCACCATATCTACTGCTGAGTTTTCCTTCCCTGCTTTCTCCCAGAAACATCTGCTTTTTTCCTCTTCCCTCCCAAACGTGAGTTATTCTATCCTGTATGAAAAGCTATTTGCACAGACTGGGGTGAGGAGCCTGGTTTTCTTGATTTCTCACAAATCTTGTGTTAAAGATATTTCCCACCAGGCTCTCAAGATGCACGGGAGATTTAACGAATTCCCGGTTTGCGGTTGGAGGTGATCTCTTTGCCGAGAACTGGAGGAGTGACTGGTTTGTTTCTCTTTGCAGTTTTGGAGAGCTGGCTGGATTATACAGGAGAGCTGGAACCACCAGAACCCCTAGCTCGACTCCCCCAACTCAAACATTGTATAAAGCAGCTTATAACAGACCTGGGCAAAGTGCAACAGATCGCGCTTTGCTGCTCGACGTGAGGCTAGAAGATGCTGGAGACTGTTACTGAGGGCGAGGCTGGAGCGTTGGATGTGAACAGCTCTGTATATTTAAATGAAATTAGCATGCTGGTTGCATGTGATGCAGATTGACTTCAGGGATTTGTGAAGAAGTGCTGTTCAGAGAACAGCAAAAAGGTTATTTTATCTCATCCTAATTTGGGGTTTCTTAGGCAGTTACAATGCTATGGAAGAGGTCGTACTGTTGTCTTCAGAGGTGGGGTGTTGATTGGGTAAATTATACTTAAATTTTCCCTCCTTCCAAGTTGCTCATTGAAACGGTTGGCATTTCATCATTGAATTGACTGAAAATGGTGCCGCTGAAGAACAGAGTTCTAAGAGCCAAAAATGTTCAGCTGACAGAGGGTGTAAATAAGTTTGCATAGTTTAAGTGACTCGTGTCATGTTTTATTCCTTCTGGTTTATGCATAATAGCACACAGTATTTAATCATTAGGAAATGTTATAACAGTTTTCAGACTTAGTAAGTATGAATGTCCAGCTCTTAACTATGAAGTGTTACATGGAGGCGTGCAAGTAACAGTGGCCTCAACTCCACTTCTCTTACGTTAAATAATGTAGCAGAAGGTCACAGGTGGATTGCACTTATTTTCAGAAAAGAAAAAAGAAAAAAGATTGTTTTCCATATTTCTCCTGTCACTACCACATGGCTTGGTACTGGGGACACCCTTGAGCGGTGTTTATCTGCTTTCTTGAGCTCCTGGACACAGCCAGGCTGTGCCTCTGAGGCAGTGCTGGTGGGACACCCTCTCTGCAGCCGTGGGCAGACGGGGAGGCGCTGGGAGCTGCCGGCTGCAGCCAGCTCTGCCGGGGTCGGTGGGCAGTTTCCTACCCATTTGTTAATAGTTGCCATTCCCCTTCTATTTTGAAACGTAGATTTTATTTTTTTTTTTTCCAATACCCTGAACGTGTTCATTGTAAAGACTTACTCTATGAATGTGAGGTTTTGGGAACCAGTTTATTTTCTATTTGTGTAAATAAAGCCTCGAGATCTATGCATGAGGTGCTGTCCTCGCAGACAGCGAGTGGGGTGTTATCCTAAGCGGTGTGCGTTCACTGAGTCCCTTTTTATACCTTCGGGTTTAATTTTTTTCTGGTTTGTATTCCTTTGTGAGAGCAAGGTGAGATTGCTGCTTATGTTCAAGTCACATGATCCAGTACTTTTTGAAACGTTGGTGTGTTGTAAGTATTTTGGGATGTTACAAAGTCTTTTCGGCTACAGATCGTAGCTCCGGAAATAATAGCCGGGACTTCGGTTTTCCTTCCCAAACGTTGCAGAGTTCACTGTGGAAAAGGGTAAGCTGTGCAGTGAGAGGCTGGCCTTAAAAAGCTGGATTTGGTACCTTGAACTTGTAGGTGATGGTACCACCAAAGGATAAAGTCCAAGCACGGTTGTAACCCAAAGGCCCGTAACCATACAAATGACTAATTTTGGGTATGAATCTGTAATGTTTGTATACTGCAAAGAATAGTATCAACTTGAAATAGCCAATATTATCGTAGGAGTTAACAGTATCTACACAGTGAATATTTAATTTCCTTCAAAAAGCAAAATAATTAGTCTTCTCTAGGTAGTAACTAAGGCTTTTGTGCCGAGACTCATTTCAGGGAGTAACTCGTCTCACCGTTCTGTAGTCCTAGTTGGCATGTAGAGAATACAGCGTGTGTACAGCAGGAAGTGCTTTTTCTGTAACACGGTTGGAATGAAGCTTACACCGTATTTGAGGATCACTTTGTGCTCTGAAGATGAGACCAGTGCTTACACCTTGTTAGTCACACCTAGATGCCTGTGCACTGTGCAGCAGGAACCAGGCAACCAGAACAGCATCGGGAGGAGCACCCCAGCCAACTCTGAAGGATTGGGGGTTGGGTTCTTTGCAGGTGAAGGCCACCAGAAAGGTGTTCCCTGGTTGGCCTCTGTAAAGCAAGCACTCTGACCAGGTTTCTCCCAAGAAGAACACGGTTGCATGGTTAGCAAGTCAGCGGCGTTACAGTTTGAGGGCGTGGAAGCAGTTAAATCCCTGAGCAGACTTTTTTGTCACTCCAGAGTGGAACTTCTCCTCCCCAAGCAGTTGTTCTTTGTGCATTTGTTCACTGCTACTTGGCTAGTTTGTTTTTGCTCAGGGCAGTACTCACGAGTTGGAAGAGAAGGCGATTCTGATGGGTGAATCCAAGGGCAAATACTGGAGACTTGTTTTCCTTTAGTAGAGCTAGGAAAGCCCCTGCTGGTAAAGACTGAAAATATTTATTTAAAATAGAGTAGCATTTCTCATGTTCAGGAAAGATTCTTTCTCGTGCTCTGTCTGGATTCATTTTTGTCCCTGTTTTTGCAAGTTTCCACATTGTTATTTCTTAGTCTGGACCAACTGTTGGGTCTGGCAGGTCACTTTTTAATGAAATTTCTTTAAATCACTTGTAAGTGAATGGAACGTGGAGCCTTGATGAAATGAGCAAACATTGCACTGTGGATACCTAAGTATGTTTGTCTTTGTTTCTGCACTATTAGAATGAGGCGCTGTATATAAAATTTTGCTTTGGAGCAATATTTGCAAAACTTGAAAACTTCTGTATCTTGGTGTTTGGAATAAATAAATAGGTTTTTGTTGGTAAAGTCTTTGTTTCAGTTGATTACTCAAGAAAATAATTTGGGACTTGTTTTCTTCACAGAGCATTGCAATGCAGGTACTGTAGTCTGGCGGGAGGATGCATGTTCACTGTTCCTAACGTACGGAAAGGGTTGTTTTCCAGGTTTCTCTCACACAAATGTTCTGAATAGATGAGCTGTTATGTACTGGGTTTTGTTGGATATTGTGTTGGTGAGGAGCTTGTACATTTTATTCCCGAATCCTAATATATGTCATCTGTTAGGATACAATGTCCCAATGTACATCATCTGTGAGGACCTGGTTTATGTCATCTGATCCTGATTTCAATGCCCTGTAGCAGCTGAGGTTCAGGGAGGATTGTGCTGGAAGGGGGCAACACGTGGGTGCTGCAGCTGGGATCTTCTGAAAGCTGCTGTCTCACGTCTGGGTGGCAGCAGCAGCGGCAGGCAGCTCGGTGCGGGAGCCGCGTGTTTGCTGTGTGGGGTGGGGCTGCTTGGGCAGTGATGCAAAGGAAGGAGCTTTTCACATAACTGAACAACCCATACTGAGAAGAGACAGCTATGGGAAGGGGAAAAGCTGAGAGGTGCTGGAGTGGAAGGTACCTGGCCCAGGGTGTGCCTGAAGACAGGGACAGGCATTGCTGTGCCTTCAGATGCGTTTCTGGTTCCATCTCTTCCCCTCTCAATTTCCCCAGTAGGAGGAAACCGAGTTTATTCCTTTGTCCTAACAAATTGGCCTTCCTAATTCCATTCTTAAGACAAGATACCTTTTAAAACTGGATTTTAAGGCCAGAGGCTGCATCACTTTGCTAGAGCCTGGCTTCTGAAGCCTGGGGAATCTTCTGCGGTTGACGGCAGATTGAGGCACATGTTTTGTGGTTCAATCAAATTGTGTGGGGTTTGCTCATGACTTAAATGTCTTAACTCAGCTTTTGTAGATGTGATCTGAATTTGAAATCATTTACTGAAATCTCTGCTGTGATCAGCCATGCTTCTGGGAACATGTGCCCTCTGAGCTCCCCGTTTCCCTTGCTCAAGATTCTTGTAGGGGCAGAACCTTCCATTGGGAGGCAGGTGCAAAGTCATCTGTCAGCCTTCCCTAGGGGAGAGTCACCTCAGACGTTCCTCAGTCTAAAAAACGTGACACAACCATTTTAATGTTCTTTCTTTTACTTGACCAAAAGATCACCTGTTCTGTTTGCACAATCTACTGTTGCCCATCGTCCCGATGGCGGATCGTGTTCGTGCTCAGGGTTGATGGTGGAGGATTGTCCCTGCTGCAGCAGCACCAGCATCGCACCAGCCTTTGCGAGGGGTACTTGGTCTGGTTTTTCCAAGGGCTTTTGACCACCTCAAGCTATTGCAGTTGTTTAGAAAACTACTTCATATCTTCATAGTAATCCTTCAGTATTTGCAGAGCAACTCGCTGGTAGCCAGAGGTCCCTTCCAACCACTACCATTCTGTGATTCTATACTGTTCACTCCTAATTGAGTGTTAATTGTGATTTTATTCCCTGTGTTGCCACAACATCTATCAAAATGCTGCATGAAATTTGTCAAATAAAGAAGAAACTCTTCGGCGTTCACTTTTTTTAAAAAAAGAAAATAATTTTGCTTTTCTAAGCATTTAATTTGTTTCATGGGTTTAGCCTGGAGAAGAGAAGCCTGAGAGGGGTTCTTATGAATGTTTCCAAATCTCTGCAGGGTGGGTGTCAAGGAGAAGGGGCCAGGCTCTTGTCAGTGGTGCCCTGGGATAGGA
>WTSP01026555.1:0-41357 GCA_025331215.1 Actenoides lindsayi
GGAAAAGGAAAAGGAAAAGGAAAAGGAAAAGGAAAAGGAAAAGGAAAAGGAAAAGGAAAAGGAAAAGGAAAAGAGGAAGGCAATGCACAGATCAATTCAAATTCAGAACCTGACCTGACCCCCAATTAAAATTGAAGCTCAGATGTTAAGATTAAGATGTTAATGATTCAATCTTCTTTCCAGTATCCAATTAAAACAGCACAGGATAGAAATGCTGGAAATAAGAAAACTACATGCAGGTTTTAAATACAGTGAAATTTACAACAGCACATCACTGGTGAATGCTGACACAAAAATGCTCTCGAAAAATTTAGAAAGCTGGAGTCACAGGCAGTGCCGTGAAGCCTGAGAGTTGCAGG
Source organism: Actenoides lindsayi (assembly GCA_025331215.1). Taxonomy (NCBI): domain Eukaryota; kingdom Metazoa; phylum Chordata; class Aves; order Coraciiformes; family Alcedinidae; genus Actenoides; species Actenoides lindsayi. The sequence continues at coordinate 360 of WTSP01026555.1, forward strand.
AGCGGAAAGTAGTGTCCATACCTGAGAAAATGAGGCATATTTATACTGAATGTGTTGTCAGATGGATGCTCTTAGAGATATTTGTGCCCTTGTGGAAGATGTTCATAACCCCAACAGGCAAGGAAGTTACCAGGCACTGAAAATGCCTAAAGTTACTGGAGAAAGCAGGCAAAACCAGGTCTGGCTGAAGGAGCAGAATGGTGAGGGAGGAAAGGACTGGAGAGAACAAAAGCATGCTGTTTGCCAGGTGAGGATGGACAACCACCTCCTGGGCTTTCAGGGAGAGCACTAGGACCAAAGGAGAAAGACAGCTTTGTGGGACATGACTGCAGTGCAGTGTCCATGGAGGGTGAAGATTAGCGTGTGTGGGTTTGCCAGAGGATGGTGGTATTATGGCTGGATGAAGAGCTCATGGGTGGAGATGCCTGTGTAGGGCTATGTCAGCACACCTTTTATCAGGAGCCAGTAGTGGTGCTTTTAGTAAGTGCCTGAGATGATCTGGTAGATCAATTTTTCATATTTTAGCTTCACAGGGGAAAGAAAAAACAGAAACTGTAACTTTGTATTTCCTACTCAGAAGTTAAATTTCCCATGGAATTGACTTTTGGAGACGGAACCAACATCCCAAACTCAGTAAGTGTAGAAACATCAAGCATACCTCAGCTTTTGCTTCCATTTCTGTAACAAGCTTAGCCAGAACTTTGCATCCTGTTTGCTGACCACTGGATAGTGTGTTTCTGAGAGTACAAGGCCTTAGGACTTCCTGAATAAAGCCTCATGTAAATTGCAGCATGATTTTCAAAAAATATCTCACTTTGACTAAAGAAATTACCAGTGTATTGATATTCCCCAAAGAAATCACTGCAAAGGTGAGTTCCCCTTACTGATAAAAAATGCGTTGTCTCACTTCTGCTTCTAGCTGTCAGCTTCTACATCTTTGTTGGCTGATTTGAAACATTGAGAAAAATGCTCTCCTTAGTCGTGCTACAGAAACCGTAAATAAGACCACTTTCAGTCTAGTAATTTTTACTGTGTCTTTTCTCTTATTTCTGTCCTATTTATTATCAAGTTTCTTAAATAAGAGATACTGAAATTAATACAGCCTCAATGCTTATTTTCCACAATCAGTTTTTCAGGAGCGTGCATTTCCTGGGAGAGCTAGAGGGACACATGATCCTTATCAGTTCCTTAGCAGTTTGATGTATATTAGAGGATACAGAGAATACAGAGAAGCTTTCTGTTCTGCTTTCTCATTCCATTATAAATAATATTTGGTATTTACATGAACTGACCGATTTTTTATTTAATTTTATTTATTCAATATTTTTTTACAAACACTCTACTTTGAAGAAAAATATTTACCTTGTGCATGACAGTCTTTTTAATACATCAAATGAAGGGATAATCATTAGCGGCTCATATATCAGGAGCCCTGTCACGTAAAAGAACAGATTGGTATGGATTTTCTATTTTTACTGGTAGAAAAATATTATGATTTTTAACTGGTCTAAGAGCATCTTGAGCTTTTGTTCTCAGCTTTAGGAATTTTTTCACTGAGGAAGAAACCCCAAAAGTAAATAAAAGGCAAAGCTCCTGGGAAAGCCTGTTAACAACAGAACCTCATCTCCCCTGCAGAAGCTGCCTTGTTCCAGCCCCAGCCCTACAGGGCTCCAAGGGCTGCTTTCACATCAGAGTCAGATTTTATTAGTTCTACCAGTACAAAATATCCTGAAATGACAAAATGAATGGTTCTACGCTATACTGAAGGAAACAGGAAAGAAATAAAAGCACAGGAATTGTGTTAGTGGGCATTGCAGAATTCATATAAAATGTAGATGTATTCTGACTTACAGCTCAAATCCTTACAATTTTTCTTATGAAAAGCTCATGCTACAAAACATAAAAAGTAGACTAAATTCTAGAAAGAATCATTTATCATTAAGACAGAGAGAAATTCCATTTTTATGTGCTATTTAGTGTAGTCAGCTGTACAGCATGACATTTAGGTTCTGATTCTTAATATTTCTGTATTTCTGGCTTCACCTTTATACATAAACTTTCTACTTAATTTAAATAAATGCAAACACAGCAGCTTGGAGAGCAACACTGATTTCAAAATAATTACATAAGGGAAGCAGGAATGAAATTTCTTTTTTTTTTTCCTGTGAATCAAGTTTGGGTTTATTGCTGTCCCTGTCAAGTGTGACTTCATAAAAGCTCCTCTAAGTTGTGCTACCTCCGACTGGACACCTCATCTCTGAAAGCTCCTTATCACACCATTTGCCCTCTTTCTGTTTGTCCACCACAGTTATGAGGAAGGTTCTTTCTTTTCTTGCCTAACAGATGAATAATAAAAGTTGTAACAGGGTTTTAGGAAAATGTTTTTAGCATTTGGATTCTTTTCTTACCTATTTCTTCCTTTTTTTCTTGTTTTTATTTCCAGATCCCCATTAATTATGTATCATTATGTGTCATACAGTTAGAACTTTCTGGGGAATATTGGTGTTTCCTTGCAAGTGTTTGTTACAGGTCAAACAGAAATTCCACTTGGGTTATTCTTGCAATTATTTTATATTTGATTTCTGGTATTGCTTGAGCAGGCAGGCCATACTAACCTTTGAGCCTATAGAAAATCCAATTTTTTTTATGTGTTACAAGTAAATTAAAAATGCCATATGTAGAAACAAAATTTAGAATTTGCAGCTTGTTAGTTAAATAAAACACGTATGTTTGTTCCTTTTCCTTAATGCCTTACTGTGATAAGGTTTGACCTGGCAAAGTACATAATATATTTTTAGCAGGACAGGCTTCACATTTAAAATTGAGCTTAAGTTAGATTGCTTTGCTGGTTTTTGAATTGCATTAAAATAATCCCAAAATATTATTCTAATGCTTTATCTATCTTTTCTCTATGCTTACCATGATTATTATAGGCATATATTTTTCACATTAAGAAATAATGATTCAGGACCAGAATTATATCTTCTGCTTTGTTCTAAGGCACAGAGGACTGAAAAGTCACTCCCAGTCTCAACCTGCAGTTCTCTCTTTATAATAGAAAAAAACTAATCATATATTCTAGGAAAAAAGGCCACAATAACTGTTCTCTATTTCTTCAGAATGTGTTTTACTAAAGGCAGAAAGACTGTATGTGTGACAGAATATAATCCAGCAGGAGACAGAACATTTAGGCAGGTGAGTTAATAGCTGGAGTATAATTTTATGTTTATTTGTACCAATGTTTTTTCCCTTAAATAACTGTGGTTATAGGTATTTCTATTCTTTCTCTGGGAAAGATATTTCAGAACTGTGAGGGGGCTGTTCTTCCTCACCAGCTTGCATGGTTATTTGATTAGTTTAGTACCTGTTTTGCCTTCCTGGGGTGCTGGTGCCAGTATGATGCTGTGATGGTGGTCTTGGACAGGGCTTGCCTGCTCAGTGTGGACTCTGCTCAGCTTGCTTCCCCAAAGAGCTCACATCTATTAGAGAACTTAAGTAGCTGGGACTCCTAAGTCTCTTGGGCACTTTTGACATTTTCCTTCAGGTCTCTGTGTGACAAGAGTTGGAGACAGATCAGTTTGTGAATAGCAAACTCAAAGCATTTGCTGCAGCTGTGATGTACTGCCTGTGCAGAGCAGACGTTCACAGTGCATCAAGATCTCCATCTAATTGGATCTGGTTTTCTAAATCATCAGTTTCTCTATTGATCTTGGTAGTCCTCACTGTCATAACATTTTAACATCACCTTTTAATGCATATTAGCAATCAAATTTCCTGTACAAATAATCCTAGCAGAGCCCATTCATTCTTCCACTGCTGGGGAAGGCAGCACAGTCCTCCTCTGATTACATTTTCCTCATGGAAATGCAGAGACACTCACTTTGAGGAAGATGTGATCTGACTCACCGTGGGGTTTTGTCATGGATCCGTACAGGCTATCAGTTGGGGAATAGTATTAATTTTTTTGTTACTTTTTTTTTTTAATAAGACACAAAACCTTCTCAACATTTTTTTTCTCACAGATTTTACTAAAAGACAAGGAGTCCTTTCAAAAAATATTGAAGAATAGGTTTATTTTGAAATCTTTCATGTAAGATATTTCTGAGTAGCTCAGAAAGCACCATCTAGCCTTTCTAGTCTTCTGGTGCCTCTAGAAGCTAGATCCCACATGTGGCAGGGCAGGTGGGACTGATGCAGACAGGGTAAGAAAACTCCTGCCGCTATACACAGTTGCTTTCATTTGCAGCTGATTGTGCTCTATATCACATCTAATGGGAGAGACAAAATTGCAGCAGTGATGCTCCCTTTGGCTTCGTCCAAGGCAGGTGTTCACCTCTAAAGGAACAACACATGGAAATATGTAGTCTTCAGGCATATATCTCACCAATCACTTCTGACTGCTTCAAAGTGCTCAATACTTTTCAGAACCAAGCCCTAGAGCATTAAGACTTCATATAAGAAATAACTTACAATTCTAGCAACCTATTTTATCTTGCAATATTCTCCAAGCTGAGTTCAGCTAGACCACAAAAATTAGATCTACAGGTATTATCTCTCACTTTCACTCTTTTTTCTGATGCCCAGACTGCCTGTTGTCACCATCAAGGAAACAGAAGGAAAATACCCACATTTCCCCATAACTCACAATCTATCCTTAGATGGACATCTAAACTTACTGCTGGGAACTTTGAATGTCCCCATAAATACCAGTGAGAGGAGACATTGGGAAAATATCATAGCCAGATGTCCAAGTGCTTTGAAAGATGTAGTATAGAAAAATACTGTTCAAGTTCAAAGTTCACATTGTAAGAGCTGCCAAAAAATACTACTTTTTTTTTAATAGGCTTTACTGTATGCTTATAGAAAAACATCAACACAAAAAGTATCCACAGTAAGACATCTGGAATAATTTGTCACTGTGGAAAATTTAGAAATATGTATTTATGTCCTTAAAAAAGGATGCACTTAGAAGAAATATTTGGTTTGGTTTGGTTTTTTTTGCATAGGAGTTCTCTTTTTTTGCATGTAACTGTGCATATGGGGAAGTACATTAGCTATAAGAAGTCTCATAGCAAAGATGTCTGATAGTCATTCAGGAAACCATAGCAGCATTAAATTTATAATAAACTCAGTACACTGTACAACTTAACAAACAGGCAGCAGACCTTTAGAAACACAATAATTGCACGGATGCTAATTAATTTATTCATATAAAATTGAATTGAAGAATCCTTTGTGAACAAATCCTTTCCCCTCAGTCATGTGCCATTCTGCCAATGTTTTCCTTCTGCAAAATATTTGTTTTAGCAGCGCCACTAAACTGTCTTCTGGAATGAATTCCAGCACTCAAAATAGCATAATACATTTGTCTAAAGGTAGGCTGCATCCTTCCAGTAAGTTTAATTAATGTTTGATTTCATTAAAAGTAATAGATGCATCAATCAGTTGACAGGTTGGATACCTTACACTGTTTACATTTTTAATCTCAGATATTTGACTGAATCATCTAATAATTTTTGTGTGTGTGCCTCAGGAAAGGCATAAATCACATGCTTGAAGTCCTTCTTTTCATAGGGTTAAGAAGAACAAATTGTAATAAACCCTACATTAACTAAGTGATGGTGATACACCTTGCTATAGCTGTGCTTGCTCTCTCAAGATATGTGGGGAAAGCCTGAAAATACTGTTGGAGATGCACCAAGAGGATCTGAATGAAGGATGCTGCCAATCATCTAGTTGTGTATGTGACCTGGGCGGCCTCACTGACTTGTGCTGGTGCTGCAGTGGTACTACACATACTTCAGGTGCTGAGCTGCAGCCTCAGCAGCCTTGGCACCAACTGAGCTGTCCTGATCCCTAAACCGTGACATGGGCAAACATGCAGGCAAAGTCTCCATCAACAGGAGTTTCACTGTGAGCTCTGCTGAAGGTGAGTCTCCTCCCAGAATAACTGAAAAATCCACATGGCAGAATGTTTGATACTAAATGCCTGTACTATTTTTGGTCTGGAGAGACTTATTTTTCTTGACTTAAGTATAAATGAATGACATAGTATTGTTGGACTATAGCAATTTTAAGTTGGGTCAAACTTAAATGCATTCAAGTTGTTCACTGATAAAATTAGAAATTTTCAAGTTTAGTGGTTTTTTGTTGTTGGTTTTTTTTCTTACATAACAGATAATCTTGGATATGTGTAGTCCCCCATCCCCTCCAAAAAATAGTATTTTTTTGTTTGAAGACCTGCATTTTAGAACTGTTGATGTAACATTTTCTAAAGTGTAGCTTAACCTGTACAGCTGTAGCAAGTCAGGTACTTTTTTTAAAAAGAAGTCAACAGGCCTGATACACAGCCCACTGACAAATGTCCTGGGCAGAAGATCTATGGAGAACTATGCAGAAATGAAAAACTTATCTTTTGCATTCTGTCTCAGTTTCAAGATACAAATCGATCTCAATATACACCTCTGCACTGCAGCCATTGTTTCCACACCAGCCTTAGAGGGACAGGCTTAGATGGGAAAGTGGGTACTGGGTGAGGACTTGGGGAGATCTGAACCTAAATATACCTGTTGTGGTACAGAGGGGCAAAGCTGAAAGTCGTTCCAGCCAGCAAGCAGAAGAAAATTACATAGAGGAAAAAGTGTTTCAGGTATACATTGGCTATGGAGACAAGTTTCCATGTATGATGCCCCAACTAACAATTTTTGGAGGAGGGGATTATGCTGTGCCCTCTGCCTACTGACTCACTTACTTTAAATACAGAGCATAAGATGTAAGACTTAAAATACAAACTAAAGGATGGCACCTGAAAGTTAATGAACTACAGGTGCACACAGTTGTTTAATGTTGAGTAAAGCAATTCACACGTCCTCTCATTTTGGAAGGATCAGCCTTTCCTTCAAAGGGAGGAAGGCAGCTGGCACTCTGCTTGCCTGGTTTTGCTTTGGGTTCTTAGCATTTCCCTTATTAATTTCTGTATGTTTTGCCTAGAAAATTTAGGGAGAAGAAAAACTGCTTCACATTGAGCCTAATCACAAAAAAAGGTCTATGATTCTATGATTTGAAAAGCGTTTTATTAATGTAATGACTCCATCATGGACCTAGACAGGGGCTCTGCCATGTGGCAAGTGTGTAGGTATTGAAACCTTGTTCTGTAGGAACTGGGAGGAAAACCTTCACTCAAATCACATGTGTTTTCACAAAGATGATTCTCATGATTACTGCTGACCACTACTGTTGGTAACATCCTCCAATCTCTTGATCTTTGGTTAATGCAATTTAAATCCAGTCATTCTTATTAATCCATGTGTTGTATTTGTGAATAGACTGATTAACACGACAATTTCACTTGATGGATCATCACTTTGTGGAAAGTAGTTTTCTGTCAAAAGGAAATAAATTATATTTTTGATACCTGATAATTAGTAAAAGTTTAAAGAAACCGATAACAGGGATTACAGTAATTAAATCACAGACATAAACATATAAGAAATTAAATGAAATCATTTCCGCACCAGCCGTGCTCTCCTTACAAGCTTGTCTACAAAAACAAATTTACTTGTCATTGGACAAAAGCAGACTGCAAATTCTGCTTAGCACTGCAGATTTGTGTCAGAGACATGTCTTTATAGGAAATAATGAAGCACAGATTTCATGAGGAAGTCAAAAAGACCAAAGATTTCCTTCTCCTCCTCCCTAAATCTTGCCTAGTTCAGCACATGTTCAGTGTCATCTGACACAGGAAAATCTGGGAAAATATAGTGCAGCTCCCTGCCTTCTCCATCACCCCCTGACTGCCCCTGCTACGTTTCTGCAGGACAGAGGGAGACACACATTAACTTGGTTGGCAGCTTGAGCAGCAATGACTGTTCAGAGTTACATGGCAGAGCTGATGGTGCACCTTCCTTTCTTCACTTGCCCAGGCTGGTTGTATCTAGTTTAAAGCTAGATCTGCTATGCAGGCTGGATGCAGCTGCAGTGAGGGAAGTGTCAGTATTTTATGATCCAGTCCATATGTTTTGCCCCTGGGGGCCATTTAGCCTCACCTGGTCCAGACTCATCGCCTGCACAGACACCCAATTTGTCATAAAATCATCCCTTCAACAGTTATGCTGCTCTAAAAATTTCCATAACCACTGTCTGTGCCACAGGTAGGACCAGACAGGAAAAACTCTCCTACATTTTCTAGACATGTCAGTAGCTGACATTGCAACCTACCTAACTTTGAAGTGCTTTAACTATAGTCACTGAAGCTTCTGATGCAAATTGCTCAAGGAAGGAGTCTCAGGACTCAGGATCCTGCAGGGAACCTGCCACCACTCAGTGACCAAATGATGATCCAGTTTTAATGTCTCTGCCATCCATGGACAATAAGCTTGCACTGGTGTGGCTGAGACCCAAAGAGAGTCTCCCTTCATCCATCTCTGCTCAGCACTTGAGAGGGATGTACGTGAGCTCTTTGTGCACCTCTGTAAATCTGGGAGAAAGACATCATCACCTGGAACTTCCTGAGACATGACACAACCTTGTCTCATGCCAGCAATACTGAGGATGCACTACTAGGTGGCTGAAGATTTTACAAGGGGATATCACAGTGCTGGTAAAGCTACTGTGTATTTGCTCCTAAGGGGAGAAATTGAAGAAACTTGGGGAATTTATAAAAAGATAAGCACACTCACATCTCCAGAACAGCTGATAAAAAGAAAATCTGACTTTTGGTTTAATGGTGTGTTGGCATCTGGGCTAGTAGTACAGAGTACAGATAAGCCTCTTCATCAATAAAGGTACAGACGCAGGATTTGGGCTAACTTTAAATACCTTGAAATTGTTTGTGTTCTCTTCAGATGTTCACTGTGAGATATCATTCAGGAAATGTGGTAGGATCATTATTTGATTCTGTCAGGAAAGATTTCTGTAGGATTCCTTAATTCCTATTCTTCCTCAGAATATATGTTGTTTTAGGAAACAAAATTTTCTGTTTAAGATGGGAGATGAGATCTGGGTAAGTTGGAAGGTGTACCATATGACAGGATATTTTTAAACACTTGTGTCCTGAACCTACTGTTATCTTTGAAAAAGAACAAATCTCTTAAATTCTGAAAAAATATTTGACTGGGTACAAAGGCAGATGTCATTAGCTGCTGTGCAAGACCACTGAAATTAAGGTAAGAGCGATTGCTGTGTTTCGCTTGCCATTGCACTGGAAAAGCGCAGCTAAATGCATCCTCTTGGTTCTGAGAAGGGAGGTGAGTGAAAAGATCCCACCAACACCTTTGAATGAGGCAGAAGAGGTGAGTGAAATCTGACAGCCTGAACTACCCCAGAAAGACTGCTGTCCAGCAGTGGTGGAGGTCAGCTCACGTTGAGTGTGGCAGCAAAAGCTGCATTGCTGATCCTGCATCCACCATCCCAGAACACACAAACGCCTCTTTCACGGCGAGCACACAGCCTTGATTCCGTAGGCACCCTGGAGATGATGAGTTCTCTGTCTTAGTGCTGAAGTTTTAAGTGAGGACTGCTCAGCTCAAGCGGAGGAGGTGCTCCCCAGCCCCTCTGAGCTCTAGGGCTGTTGCTGGAACCCAGCTGCCTCTGCCCCAGGGCAGGCAGGGGGCTGCAGGACCTCCTCCTGACCCTGTTGGCTCCATCGCCTGCCAGGCCACCCAGACCTCCTTACAGATGCCAACCCCAGGCACAGAAATGCATCTTCTATATAAAGAAAGAAATACAGTCAGAAGAACTCATCATGCATAGGAAAGTTCAGGAACCTCGAGCATCTGAGAAAAAGTTTGCTAAGAGCAAACATTTTAAAAAATATGTATATAGAATATGTACAGCATATTGTAGAGCATTAAATGTTTTATAATGCTTTTGCAAGCAATTGAAACAATTCATGTAGCTTGAATTTTTATTTAGGTTTTTTTTTTTTTCCTGTAGGTCAAAAAACCAGAAAAACACAATTTTTTGTTCTTGTCCTAAAACAGAGTTTTTAATTTCAGTTTCCCACACTGGAAAGTCTGTTTCATGACTATGTTTTCCTAATGTTGCAAAGATCTGTACTGCTGTTTTTTAGTACACATCTCATCTTTAATTTTCTACAACAATATAAAGATATTTAAAGATAGCGAATAACATGAAGTGTACCCCTCATGAATGGCAACACTTAGACAAGCTTTCATCTGGTTGAGCCTTGTTTAACTACTGTTCTTATCTATCTTGCAGTGTAACTAACTGATTCACTGCTGAAATATTATGAGAAACTCCAGGAAAACCTCCAGAAAAGCCCACTGGAGTAATCTCATAGTTCCAGGAAATCAATGAGTTTTGTAACATGTGGTGGGATGACTCCAGCCAGCAGCTAAGCACCTACCCATGAATCACTCACTACCCCTTTAGTAGGATGGGGGAGAGTATCAGAAGAACAAAAGCAAGTAAAAGGGGTGAGGATAAACACAGTTTAATATGTGAAGGGAAGAAACAAAACAAACCAACCAAGTGACGCACAGGGAATCTCTCACCATCTCCCACCAACAGGTAGCTTACCTGTTCTTTAAGCAGGGACTACTTTGGAAAGAACAAACCCCCAGTTTTACTGCTGACCATGATGTTATATGGTATGCAATATCCCTTACATGGTACAGAACATCCCTTTGGCCAACTGGGGTCCACTGTCCAGGCTGTGTCCCCTCCCATCTGCCTGCCTACTCAGCCCACCGATGGGAAGAGTGAGGAACAGGAAGCCTTTACACTGTGCAAGCACTGCTTAGCAATAGCTAGGATGCTGGTGTGATGCCAGCACTGTTTTGATCACAGATCTGATACACAGCTCCATAGTGGCTGCTATGAAGAAGGTTCATTCTAGACAGACCCAGTACAAACTACATTCCAGACAGACCCAGTACAAACTACACTGCAGTTACTGCACTGTGGATTCTCACACTAGTTTGCTTTGTGTATGTATTGGCTCTATTCCAGCACTGGAGGAACTAGTTGCACTCTCTGTAGAAACACCTGAAGTAGATACCTGTTGCAACCTGAGAACCACTGCATAAAATTCCCACCTTGCTCCCAGGTGTGTTGGGCTTGCTGGGTAGTCTACGTCAGCTCTCAAGGGAACAACAAGATTTTGGTTATAGCTGATAGAAACGTTGCATGGGAGAAAGCTTTTGATTAAGAAAGGAGTTTTTTTGTGTAGCAGAGCTGCTGTTCTGATGGCTGAGGATAAATGTCAGGAGAATTGTAAGGGCTCACCTTGGTATACAGGTCCTATTAAACCCTAAGCATTTAGGCAGAACGCTCAGCTGTACCCTTGGAGGTATCTAAGGAGCTGCTCAGCATTTCCCAAACAAAATATTTATCTCTAGAATTAAACAAACTAGTCAATATTGAACAAAACCTTGTTTACCTAGAACTGTCTAACTCCTGCTTCAAGCAGGCTTAGAGACAGGCTGCCAAGAGGAAAATAGGGGTATAAGAAGGACAATTATCATTTTATCTAGAGATCAGATGATACAGTGTTTGGGTGGCTTTAGTTCTGTCTCCCCAGCTCTAGCTGTCAGACTTGTCTCCCTGCACCTCTCAGAAACACTTTGTTCCTGGGTACATCTGAGGTCTCTCTGCCTTGAACTGGTCTCTTCCAAAACATCTCTTTCTGTAGCATTTGCATTGACCTCTGTCCCCTCTGGAAAAAGCAGGCTTCATAGAACTGCTGGCTGCCTAGGGGTTGATTACATTTTTCTCCTCTCTGCTTTGAGTATCTAAATCCCTGAGAGATGGCAGCTCAGCCTGGAGAGGGAGAGACTGAAACAAACATCTTTTGTGTAATGATAAAAGTAAAAATGAGAAAGAGTCTGAGAGACGCTTGACAGCTACAATTGCTCACAAAATAGATTTTTTTTTTCCTATTTATTTTTCTTTGTCTAATATATTCCTAGCACAGGCTATTGCTATTCAATAGTAAGAAGGCCAGACTGACTCATTAAATGGAGCCACTACTCATTTAGAATTCTCTGGGCTATGAGAAACCACTTCTTGCCCAAGCAAGATCATGCATGGCTGATTTTTCTCTGCTCTGTGTAGGAGAAGGCAAACCCAGTGACAGGCAAACCACCAAGCCAGTATACTCCACCATCCCATTATGTTTGTGCACCTGCCAATTTTTGGTGTATTCGATAATCAACCAGGCAGCTGACAATTGGTAGTTGATTTGCAAGCTGAAAGCTCACAGGTTGTTATTGTAGTATCACCCTCCATCCATGTTATGGTGTTTCTGTGTAGAGAATGCATACAGAGATAAAAGCAGCTGATGTTTAAGTCTCTGGGTAATAATTTCTGCAAGTCTGCCTGGTCTGTCCTACAGACACATAGTCACTCTGCCCTAGAGCACCAACAGCAGTGCCATATGGGGCTCAGCTGGTTGACTAAGACTTCAAATGTCCAGTGCGTCTCTTAATATTTGACATAAGTGTGTCCACATAGGGAGAATATGAACTGAAACTCCTTCTGCCACAGAGAGGCTCTGACAGTGAGTGGAAAGCAAGGACCAGTGTTGCTCTCCCTCCCCCAGGAACCAGCAGCATCTCTGATGCACAGACACAGGAACGCAAAGGATTTGTGGATTTGGCTGCTCTCTCCAACTTAGGTACAATTCTGCTGAAGCAAGGTCAGGAGATGGCAGCCAGATTAAATCAGGCTGGTTGATGAAAATAGCTCTGCTGGCCTTGAGGTGAATTAATCCATTCTGGAACACAGTTTCTTTGTTAAAGAGATAACCTGTCTGCTCTGTTTGAAACTGGGGAGAAGCTGGAAGTTAGCAAATGAAGTTAAAACTAAACTGCTCTGCAGCATGTATCTATATTTACTGAAAGATTCAGGAAGGGAAGAGCAGCTTTTTCTGTCTTTCCTCCTCATCCCTTTGAAAACAGAGTTTTACTGTTTCTTCCATTCCTATGAAGGAAGCACAGACTGATATATATTCTTTCTGAAAGAATATGGTCATAGATATTTAATGGACAAAGCATAGTTAGCGTTACCAAAGATCACTATGCTATACACACTTTCTACTTTTTTTTTCAACTATAGGCACATGGTTTATATGAGGTGGCCCAAAGGTCAATGCTGGAATCTTTTTTAGTGACTACGCTTGAGGTGAAAATGTAGGGGCTGGGTGGTCTTGACCAATGCCAGATCAAAGGAAGAGTTTTGCTCTAGTTTCTTCCTTGAGCCACCGAGGGACTGCTGTGTCTCTGTCAAAGACAGTGTTGCAGCCCTGGGTTCTTCCCACTTACACATTCACCAGTAACTGCGTTCATATGACCAATCCTATTAAACTCAGCAGGACAATTCCCATGACCAAGTACCCACCACATCAGCACCATTGTTAGAACATAACTGACTACTCTTTTTTGAGATCTCTACTGCTTTCTGAATGTAAAATAAGTCAAATTATGGAGCACATTACAAATCTTTACTAAACAGAGTTGTTAGTGCTTTCAGAAAATACATGTTTTTATATAATTTTTAAAATATTATAGAACTAATGGTGAACATAATGTAACACAAAATATTTATAGGCTCTATGTAAATACAAACTTCTAGCAATATTCATTTTAATGTATAGATTAAACTTGCCATAAATTGCTTGCTTTGTACATAACACTTGACATAATTTAGTTTTCCCATAGGGCCTTTAATTAACTTCATACACTAGCAACTGTGTATCTAAGACACCTGAAATAAAGACGTTCTGCAATCTTTGGTGTAGTTTTATAGATTTTTGAGATGTCCAGGGTGGGGTTTTTTTTCCAGCTGAAGTACTCCTGATTTTCACCACCAGTAATCCCTTTTGCAGCTTCTGCCTTGATGATCTGGCAGGAAGCATTGTGAATGCTGGTGAAACCAACGAGACTACTTTGGTCTTATGATGGCTGATCCTTACTTACTTACTTACTGATCCTTACTTGCCCTTTTGTATTTAAATAGGTATGACTGCCTGCTGTGCTTCCCACCCCTATAGCCTGCCTCCCTTCAGCTACACCAATCTCTGCAGTATTATGGGGTGGGACATGGAGAGAGCAAATAGCTTTGTGCACAGGTCTGACCCATGGAAGAGCCCAGTGCGGTTCCCAGATTTGCTCATATCTTCTTGTAAGAAGAAGATGAAATCTGTCTGAAGATAAAAGATCATAATCTGTGAGTTTCTTTCTCTACTTCCCACACCCTGTCTAGGCCCATCATAGCCTGAATCTATCACATTATGAAGGTTAATGGAGGTTATGGAATTTCTACTAAAATTGCAAAACAGTAGGAAGAATTGCAAAAAACGTTGTCTACATATCCTCAGCTGCTGAAGGATCACAGGAAGAAGACATTTGAATTTTTCACAAGTATTACTCTTTTCTTTGGCTTTCCATAAATTATGTCACTTCTGCTCCCTGACATACCTTGCATATAGTGGAATTTCAACTACCTTACATAAGTTTTTCTAAATCTGATTATTACAGAACAAAGACCATCAGAAAAAGCAGCTAAGGGTCAACTTTTAACCCACAATCCATCTCTGACATTGGGAAGATTCTTTGCCCTGGTTACAGTCAGTCATAGCTCTTACTTTCATTTAGCATAAAAGACAATTCTTAAAAGCATTCATTTTGATTCCTCAAATTTAAAATGTGGAACCTGCCACGTTTCTTATAGTGCAGATAACATTTAAGTATAAAAATTGCCCTGTGATCCTTGAATCATTTTATCCTGAATAATTTTCTCTTGGTTGCTATTTCTTCTAAAAGGTTTGCAATGCTTGGAAAAAAGGAAACAGAAAGAGCTAATTGTATGCCAAGAAAGCTTCATAATCACTTATTACAGCCAATAAAATAATTGATTCAACTTGGCAAGAATTTCATACTCTAAATTTGCACCCAAAGTGAGTGATTAAGTGCTGCGCTTTCCCCTAGACACGCTGACTTCCAGCTATAGCCAGCAAAATGGGCCGTGTTAGTCAGTTAGTACCTATTTCCCTCACTGCTCAAGAGGAATATATATTACAGCACTGATGACAGCACTGTATGAGAAATGGGAGTCAAGGGCACTGGAGAGGTGATACTGGCTGTGCCACTAACTGAGACCTGCCCTGGGGTGGGATTTGCAGAGTGCATAAGGGCTCTTAGAGGCTTCAGAGGCACTGGGAATTCTGCACAGGTGTCTCTGTTGGCTGCTGCTTTCTCCTGGAGGAGGAGAGAGGAGGCCAACGAGGCTGCAAAGATGTTCAGCCCCTGTCTCCTCCATGGCAGGCAGCCCTCTCCTTCTGAGAACCTGCTGCATTTGAGACTGCGAGTATGACCAACCCTTGGTCAACTGCACTTAGCCCAAGAACAAAAAGAAAGTTGTAGGTCTCCAGAAAAAGGCACCTGTAAAATGCATCTGGGAGCAGGCTCCTTCCTTGTAATCCCAATCAAGCCAGCGAGATTGGGACGAGGGCTGGCTCCACACCCTAACCACTCAATCTGGAGATGGATGGGACCAGTCAAGGGTGCTGGAGCTGCTATAGTGCCTTGCTGCAGCCCAGGCAGACCTCTAGCAGTGATGCAAGTGTACATGCCAATGGCTTCTGCTCCGAAACACCACAGTTCTGCCATGACTGACTGCAAAAACAAACTAAAAAGGTTTGTCTCACATGTAAGACCTTGATTCACCATTGAACAGCTCTGCAGAGCACTAAGCTAATTTAAGTCTGGTTTTGTAGTATTTTCAAAATACCTCTGTGCATAACTTCAAGGGACTTAGTAGAGCCAGTACGATGATACACAAACACTCAGACAAGGTTTGTTACACTGGTAGAAATACAGTTCCTTAATCTGCTATTAACAAAATTAGAGCCAGGCACATATTTATTTCTGGTCAAGGAGAAAACAATCGGTAGCTACCATGACTGTTAGCCTTCATTGACTCTACTTGTGCTATTCCAAAGAGACCAATGATACTTTTTTTCCCTTTAGGTGTGCCAGTGCTGGTGCTGCAAAATTACTTTAATTAGCTCTGGTAAATTATTTCTTCTCAGTAATGAAGCTAGAGATATGGAAAGAGAAAAGATGAGAAAAGCAGGAAGCAACACAGCCCTACTGTGTGTCGCAGCTAGAGAGAGAAGGGACTCTCAGTCTCTCTGCTGAGGGCACGGGAGTTACAGCTGCCTGCCCCAGCCAGCCGCTGGGCCATGAGCAATTAATTCTGTTGGTAAAGCAGTTTTGGAACCTATCTTGTTTCTCCTTCTGCCTCCTAATAAAAACAGGCCAGAAGTTCGTAAAGATTTAGTGTGGATTTCCTTGGCAATCTGACAAAAAAGTGATACATGCTAAGCTCAGCTTAAGGACTTATATTTTTGGTTTTGTAGAATTGATAGTATGGGCAAGTAGTAATTCCACTTCTACAAGCTCAGACTGCATCCTCTGTCTTCTTTCCTAACTGCTGCTGGAAATGGGGAGACATAAATATTCCTTTTCACCCCAACAAGCAGAACAATAAGTATCATGGCTTGGGAGCAGGGTGTGGGTTTCCTCACAGCAACATAAAATATTGTCTTCCCGTTACAGCTGCAGCAATTCAATCTGGGCTTGAAGGTAATGAAAGAGCTTCATTCATTTAATTAGATATTGATTGATTGCTATAATATACTATGTCAACAATTACTACAAAGGAATAAGGGCTGGCTGAAATAAATCAGATTCCAGCAGATTCAGTTAGAAGAAGTAAAAATTATGTCAGTATACTAGATGTTTAATTCTGATGTTGTGCTAGAATTGTCCATCATTAATTTTCAAAACAGCTAAATATTTTGTTTATCAAATCCACTACCATGCATTTGCAAGAGGCAGCAACACTTTAGTTTTGCTCTCCCACTTTAATCTTTCATACTTAAAAAGCCCTTAAGATGGCCTTGTTTTCCATGCTTATTACAGAGTATAAAAGTTGAAACATGAACATTTTTCTCTTAGGAGTAAAATTTCACAGTGTGTTTTAGTTGTATTCCAATATTCTGAGATCTGCTCTTGGCTCTCCCATAGCTTTTGAGGGTAAATCCATTTCTATCTATACCTTCTGTTGTCTACTGATCAAGTGTGTGTAACTACAGTCAGCCTTTGGTTTCACTTTGTGCCTATCTACATTACAAACTTTTTGCATGAAGCTGTACATCTGAACACATCTAACACCATGCAGTTTCAAACCTTATTGCTCTTAAGAATTACTGCAGCATAAATGGCTATAAATAATAATATTCTGAGGGTTTGGAATTCAAATTTAATGGTTAACATCAATCTATATCTGCACTTGTGCAGATATAAATTAAAAAAAAAAAATTACACTTTTCAGATACATTGTGAAATGATTGAAAATACAGCTAGCAAAAGCATTATAAGAAGTGCCTAATCACTCTTTTTTGAGTTTACTAAAGAGTAATGTAATGTGGTAGTAATGTAACTATTTATCAAAATGTAATTCTTTTAAATGATGCTTTTTAAGAGGTGAAGTTTTTTAAGAGGTAAAGTTTTATAAACTTTACCTCTGAGGGCTATCAAGAAAGATATCAGGGCCTTGGGTCACCTTGTCAAGGGAGTGGGAGCACAGGTAGTGTTTTCCTCTATCCCCCTAGTTTCAGGGCCCAACTCAGAAAGATTTGAGGAGGACCTACCAGATTAATTCTTGGATTCAAGCCCGGTGCCACCAACAGGACCTTGGGTTTTTGACCATGGGTCAATCTACATGATGCCAGGCCTGCTGGCAGCAGATGGGGTACATCTGTCACAAAGGGGGAGATTTTATTGCAAGAGTTGGCTGGGCTCATTGACAGAGCTTTAAACTAGATTCAAGGGGGGAAAGGGGAAACCCCAGGCTCACTGGAGACAAATCTGGGACGTCTGTGGAATGGTGTGCCAGCTCCGCTGCTATCTCAGAGGTCGTAAGGGACAGTGAGCCATGTGATAGGGAAGACGCAAGGGCTATTGATGAGCCAGAACTCATGGGAGTGCCTGAGAATGATCAAGTAGGGACTAGACCCTTCCGATGCAAAAAGGTGCACCAACTAAATGCTTCTATGCCAATGCATGTAGCAAGGACAATAAACAGGAAGAGATTGAAGCTATCGTCCAGCAGGAAAACTGTGATGCAATTGCCCTTACAGAAACATGGTGGGATGAATCCCATAACTGGAGCACTGTGTTGAATGGCTGTTGGCTCTTCAGAAGGGATAGGAACAGGAGGAGAGGTGGTGGTGTGGCCCTGTATTCTAGGGAAGGTCTTGACGGTCTTGATCATGATGATGATGGTGATGATAGGGTTGAATGTTTATGAGTAAGAATCAGGGGGAAGGCTAACAATGCAGGTGTCATAATGGGGGTCTGTCATAGACCACCTAATCATGATGAAGAAGTTGATGAAGTGTTCTACAGGTAGCTGGATAAGGTCTCAGAATCTCTAGCCCTTGTTCTTATGGGGGAGTTCTGCTTACCAGATGTCTGTTGGATATACAACACAGCAGACAGGAAGCAGTCCTGGAGATTCTTGGAGTGTGTGGAAGAGAACTTCCTAACACAACTGGTGACTGAGCCAACTAGGGAAGGCTCTCTACTAGACCTGCTGTTTGTGAACAGAGAAGGTCTTGGGCAAAGTGACCTTGAGATGGTGGTGTTTTCAATTTTTAGGGAGGTTAATAGAACTACCTCCTTGGACTTCCAGAAGGCAGACTTTGACATGTCCAGGAGATTGGTCGATGGCATCCCTTATGAGGTAGTCATCAAGGACAAAGGAGTCCATGAAGGTTGGATGTTCCTTAAGAGGGAAATCCTCGAGGCACAGGAACTAGCTGTCCCTGATTACCGTAAAACGAGCCGACACAGTAGAAGACCAGCCTGGCTAAGCAGAGAGCTTTGTGCAGAACTCAGGAAGAAAAGGAAAGTCTACCAGCTATGGAAGAAGGGTCAGGCAACTCAGGAAGAGTACAAGGTTGCTGCAAGGTTATGTAGAGAGAAAATTAGAAAGACCAAAGCTCAGCTAGAACTTAATCTGGCCAACATCATCAAAGATAATAAAAAGTGTTTCTATAAATACATTAACAGTAAAGAAGAGCTAAGGAGAATCTCTACCCTCTATTGGATGCGGGAGAGAACCTTATGACCAAGGACAAGGAAGAGGCTGAGCTGCTGAGTGCTCACTTTGCCTCAGTTTTTGTTAGCAATGCCAGTTGCTACCTGAGGGTCCAGCTCCCTGAATTGGAAGATGGGGATGGGGAGCAGAATGCAACCCCCTGTAATCAAGGAGGAAATTATCAGTGACCTATTGTGCCACATAGATGTGCACAAGTCTATGGGACTGGATGGGATCCACCCAAGGATACTAAAGGAGCTGTCAGAAGTGCTCACCAAGCCGCTCTCTATTATTTATCAACAGTCCTGGCTAACTGGGAAGGTTCCAGTTGACTGGAAGCTAGCAAATATGATGTCCATATACAAGAAGGGCCGAAAGGATGCTCCTGGGAATTACAGACCTGTCAGACCTCAGTGCCAGGGAAGGTTATGGAGCAGGTCATCTAGAGTACCATTGCATGGAACATACAAGACAACCAGGTCATCAGGACCAGTCAGAGTAGGTTTATGAAAGGCAGGTCCTGCCTATCTAGCCTGATCTCCTTCTATGACAAGGTGACCTACCTAGTGAATGATGGAAGAGCTGTGGACATTGTCTACCTGGACTTTAGTAAAGCCTTTGACACTGAATCCCCCAGCATTCTCCTTCAGAAACTTATGGCACAAGGCTTGGATAAATACACTCTTCACTGGATAAAAATCTGACTGGACAATTGGGCTGAAAGAGTGGTAGTGAACAGAAATAAATCTGGATAGCATCAAGTCACAAGTAGTTCCCCAGGGTTCAGTGCTGGGGCCTGTTCTCTTTAATATTTTTATTAATGATCTAGATGAGGGGATTGAGTGTACCCTCAGTAAATTTGCAGATGACACCAAGCTAGGTGTGTGTGTCGATCTGCTAGAAGGTAGAGAAGCTTTACAGTGGGATCTAGACAGATTAGATCAGTAGGCCCAGGTTAATTGCATGGGGTTCAACAAGGCCAAGTGCCATGTCCTGCACTTGGGTCATAACAATCCCATGGCAAGCTACAGACCTGGGGATGTGCGGTTGGAAAGCTGCAAGTTAGAAAAGGACTTGATGGTATTGATTGATAGTCAACTAAATATGAGTCAGCAGTGTGCACAGGTGTCCAAGAAGGCCAATGGCATCCTGGCTTGTATTGGAAATGCTGTGACCAGTGGGACTAGGGAGGGGATCACCTCCCTGTACTTGGCACTGGTGAGGCCACACCTTGAATATTGCATTCAGTTCTGGGCCCTTCACTATAAGAAGGACATAGAAGTGCTGGAGAGTGTCCAGAAAAGAGCAGTGAGGCTTATGAAGGGCCTAGAGCACAAGTCCTGTGAGGAGCAGCTGAGGGAGCTGGGGTTGTTTAGTCTGGAGAAGACAAGGCTGAGGGGAGACCTTATCACTCTCTACAACTACCTGAAAGGAGGTTGGAGTGAGGAAGGGGTCAGCCTCTTCTCCCTGGTGATGTGTGACATGACCAAAGGGAATGGATGCAAGATGCACCAGGGGAGGTTTAGGCTGGATATTAGGAAATATTTCTTCACTGAAAGGGTTATCAAACCTGGGAATGGCCTGCCCAGGGCAGTGGTGGAGTTGCCATCCCTGCAGGCATTTAAAAGGAATGTGGACCTGGTGCTCAGGGACATAGTTTAGTGGTGAGCTTCCAGTGTTGGGTGGAAGGTTGGACTAGATGATCATGAAGGTGTCTTCCAACCAAAGACATTCTGTGATTCTGTGAAATAAGCATAATTAACCCTTCCAGTTCTATGAACTTAAAATTATTTTCTAAACTTTATCAACTGCGATATCAATTATGAAACTTCAGTCTTACTTTGTAACACTTGTGTTTATTTTGCATTTAAGCCACTACATCTGTAGATTGGAGCAGGCAAAACTTCTCTGTTATGTCAAATGATAGGATAAAGGGCAACGGTTGTAAGCTGGAGCTTAAGAGGTTTCACAGAAACAAAAGGAAAAACTGTTTCACTGTGAGGGTCATGGAGCTCTGGAACAGGCTGCCCAGAACGGTTGTGGAGTCTCCTTCTCTGGAGGCATTTAAAACCCACCTGGATGCATTCCTATGTGACCTGCTCTAGGTGGTCCTGCTCTGGCAGAAGCGTTGGACTAGATGTTCTTTCAAGGTCCCTTCCAACCACAAACATTCTGTATGCTAAAAAGGAAAGTATTAACCAGATGTCAATAGCCAGTTCTGCTGATTGCTTCTGCATAAAAATGTAAGGAATGTGAAATAGGGAGGTGTAGATCTTGTATCTAATTATTTACCTAGTAAAGCAGGCCCTAGGAAGCACAGAAGGTGACAAATATCAGAGTTGGATTTGTCACGACTACCTCTGTCTGAAAATGAACCTTATGTTTTTCTGTGGTGGTACCTCTGGAGATGGATGTGATTGAAGTGCCATTGGAGCTGGCTTATCCTGGGAAAAACCTCACCAGAAATGGGAGCAGTTTCCACTACAGTTTTCAAGGAGTGAAGATGTTAGGAGTCACTGTCCCAAACTTCAAAAATCCATTAGTATAGTCTTGACTGACTAATTCTCACATATTATATATCTCTGTCCCACTTTGATAGGTAGATCAAATAGTTGTAAAGAGGCAATATAGGAAACCTCTATGCAACGGTATGTGAACAAGAAAATGTCATTGACAGCAATTAATTGGAAGCTATCATGGTTACAGAACTTAATATCTGAAGTAATGAAAGAGCTTTCCTAATGCAGGATGAGATGAATTAATTCTTCTCACTATTCTTCTTGGCCATACCAGGTGTCTTTCAAATGCAAATGGAATCCAGATCTGACATACTCAGAATATTAAAGAAACTGTAAAGAGAATCGATGTGCTACTTAAATGCTCAATATGACAAAAGTCCTTTAAGCGATGTATCTTGCAGCATTCATTTAGTTGCTTTCAAGAGTTTCCCCAAGATCTGAGATTTCCTTTCGTTTCCAGGGGAGTCCTCAATGAGGAAGGATGTCCTTGTATTCCCCTTGTTCTAACAACATGCTACCTGTAGCTACTACATGTTTTACAGGCTCAATCCTAAAGTAGATTGTAGGGGAAATGAACATGCAGAAATGGTACCAAAGTGCTTATATTAGCACCTTCATTCAGGGGATTCTCCTCTTGAAGACGGTTGTCTATTCCGTCCAGATCTATTCCCTTAAGTGCTTCAGCCACCTGTATCTCAAGAGGTACTCATCAGCAAAAGTCAGCAGCATAAATGTTTATGCCTCTGGCATTCCAGGTCTTTACTGTTCTAAATATCACCATGGTACCTTTGGCTTTGTGCCTTTAGATGTCTTTGAGGTGGGACTGGTGCTCTGTGAGAAGCAACAAGCCCTGGGTTAGTGCAAGACAGGGATGTCCTTATGAAGTGGCATGCTGTGTGAACTGCACAGGGCTAACGGGAGGGTCGGCTACAAGAGGTCTTATTGCAGAAGCAATGCTACAGGACGGTTGGAATTTTGGTTGCTTTTTTTCTGGTTCTGTTATTTTTTTTAATGGTTTTAAGAAATATAAGTATTATTTTAGGAGATTTTGAATTTTCTCTCTTTTTTTCTTTGGTTTTTTTTCTCCCCAGACATCTCCCTGTGAATAAAAAAAGTGTCTGTCTGTGCAGTCTTGTTAGCATAAATGTGAGAGAGAGTCAGGTTTGTGCTATGTCCCGAGCAATCTAATTCCTAGCGATTATGCAAATCAAGAGAAACATGAGGACATGGTAAAGAATGATCTCTTCTTTGCATGAAAAAAATGTAGAGAAAACACTTTTGCAACAACAACAAAAAGTTACAGTTTTTGAGTTGGAGTGGATTACATGCATTATTAATTTGCATCCATATGAAAGACTGAAGAAAGAAATCTCAGTCAGTAGGTGAGGCCCTCAAATATCAATATTTGTTTGACTGCCAAAGAAAAGCAAATAAGAGAAGCCAAAGAGGATGCGTTTCTTGTATTACAGCATTTTTCATTAGCTAATCCCCAGGAGGACTCTGGATGTGGAGAAATGCTATCTGTGATCACATGAGAGCAGAGAATCAGAGAGAATAAAGTCTTTTAAAACACAATAAAATGCCGACTCCTGGATAACCAAACATACCTTTGTTCCCTTTCAGATCCAGAAGGCCGTTTCCAAATCAGAGAAGAAATAATGTATGATCATGCTAAAACTTTTCCCTTGAACTATAATTGATTCGTCCGCCCTGCAATATATTATTTACAAAACCGAACACCATTTTTGTCATCTACTGTCTCCAACTGCCATATTCATTTTTCTATCTGTGGGATTGTATGTGATTCATTGCAGACTCTCTATTATCTGCTAGAGAGGAAAATGTTGCCTCCTGTGAAGGTATATATAGATGGTACAAGTTCTGTGGTTTTTGTACTGTATACTATGGGCAAAGTATTGCATGAAATGGAATATGACGCTGAACATGTTGAACCTGTCAATGGACATGATGCTAAAATGTTAGGAGAATGTAATTATTGATAATCCAGTTATTGGCAGTATTCCCTCATCCCTAACTGCTATTATTTGGCAGAAGCGAGGCTTGAAGATGAGCATGAAAAAGGAAAACACA
The DNA here is from genome assembly GCA_025331215.1 of Actenoides lindsayi. Taxonomy (NCBI): domain Eukaryota; kingdom Metazoa; phylum Chordata; class Aves; order Coraciiformes; family Alcedinidae; genus Actenoides; species Actenoides lindsayi. The sequence continues at coordinate 24,098 of WTSP01026555.1, forward strand.
GAGTCTTTTCAAATACTAAAGTGGGATCCTTGAGTCATAGGGAAGGGATGATGTGAGGCAACAATCTGGGCAGAGAAGCAAACAGAGAAATGTCACTTCTCAGAGAGAATGGGAATGAATGCAGATGGGAAAGAATATTGTAGTGGACTTTAAAGATGAACACAAACAGCCCAAGTTCCATCAACTCTATTTATATGTCAAGAGACTACATGACTCAGAGTGTCCCTTCCTTTACAATTCCTATGTTTCTCTGGGGTTTTTTGGCTGTAACACAAATTTGTACATTATTGATTCAGTGCTTGTTCAAATACAATTTGCATCTGTTCTGTGGTATAGGTCTTAATGTCTGTGCATACTTAAATTATGTCAGTGATTTGCAACTAATTCTTTGCTCTAGACTAAGAAAACGTGTTTTTTCCACCTTGCATACCAGCTTATTTTGCTGACTCATTTTCAGGGAATATTTGTAATTTTCTTTGGGAGTAATCCTACTTTGTGGATTTGTTTAACATAATGCTCATCTGCTCAATTGATTCATGTTTCCAAGAGTCATCTTGCACTTCAAAATAGCAATTTTGTGCTTGTACTTTTCTGTTTGTCATATTAAATAATCATTATAATGTCTCAAAGGATGAGCAAGTATTATACTGCAAATTTCAAATTCAGAACATATGGTATTAGAGACAAGGAAATAAATTTCTGGAAAACAAGATATGAAACTTACCATTTTTCCAAATGCAAAGTAATCCTTAGACAAAGCAGAAACTAATTGTAATGGATGTTAGTAATTCAGAGCATGGTAATAGTTATTCACAGCCATCAAATGTAAGTGAAATGTTGGAAACCTGAATCAAGAAACATAGAGTAAGCTGATTCAAATACAAATTACACCTCATATCACATACTGGTGCAGAACAAGGGCTCATAAGGCTTGGACACCTATCAGCTGGGCACCTTTTAATCTTTATAGGATATCAAGCAGTCTAAAGAGGTGCAAATCCTGTGCTATAAGGTTGGAAAAAGATGTCATTTTAAAATGCAAGTATTCCATTCCACACTGCTGGCAATTTTTTTCTGTTTTTGCTGTCTCTTACCCTAATCGCTCAATTTCACCAAAAATGAAAGAGGGAGGCTATACTCATTGTTGCAGTTTGTTTTCTAAGCATATGCTCAGTTCTCAGAAATGTCCATTAGACAATGTAGGTAAGGAATGATAAAAAAATCCCTGCTGTATTCAAGGCACTAAGCACTTCAGCAGGACCTATGATTTCTTGACATCATCAGATGATGGCAGGATTATTAAGCACAGAGACAGGGAGGAAAGTTTCTGTTACCTCCTTACTTGAGATGGATGTACCAACAATAGTATTCCACGGACACTTACTGACTCGTGATCATGTTTTCAAAGCTTTCAGACTCTTTTTTTAATGAAGTATGGAACAGTTCTATCAGTTACTGTAATACAGGAGTTCTCTTTTCCTTCTAAAAATAATGACCATAATATTAATTTTTATTCTTAAGTTAGAATAAAATGAATGACATAAATTAGAAATCCTCTACTCAGTATAGCACATATAGTTTCTTCTAGTTATTGTCTTTTGACTAACTCTATAACAGTATTCTGTTATACTGTTATAGCATTCAAGAAAAATTGTTCCCTACATCTTCTGAATGAAATTCAGATTGTTTTTCTAAAGAATATACAAAGAAAAAGACAAGAACTATTAGGAGTGTTGCCTTTATTATTGAAGAGGGCAACATCCAGAATAACTATTTTTTGTACGAGTGTATGCATGTGTGTGCATTAAGACAGAAATCAGGGGATTTACCTGAGGGACTATCAGCTAGGAGATGGTAGCTTCTTAAAACATAGTTATCTCAGTTGCTTCCACTCATCTAGATATAATCGTCATTATGCAAGACATTGCTGGCCATCTACAGCATATTTCTGAACACGAAATAAATAATAATAATACACTAAATAAACAAGAAAAAAGACCCAAATAAGACTCAAATGAAACATTGTTTGCTCCTGTACAGGCAGATAGGATGAGCTTTTGTAGGGGGGAATATGTTGGGAAACAGCAGTTTGATTAGTGTACAGGATTCAACTTGTTTTAAAGACATTTGAAATTATTCATTTTTCTGTGATGATTTTATTGACATATTACATTGTGACATTTTATTTCATTGTATGTCTGTTTTCTTAGGAGCCAGTGGTTTCAGAACGTTATAGTAAAAGCAACACTGATAAGACTACATTAAGTCTATTAATTCTAAACCACTATTTTTATTTGTTTTATACTTTTCTAGAGTGATGAGACAGTGGGATGAATCCTGTCATGTTTCATTGTTTGATTTTTTTTCTAACTAGCAGCTAAAAACTTTTCTGCTTTCTGGGATAACTAAATTATTTTTTTTTTCTATCCACGAATTCTGCTGATTTTTTAATAACTTACATTGCAAAAACAAACAAACCCCCCCAACCCCCCAGGGTTTAAAGCTGGAATTTGGCTTGTAGATGTATTATATGGAAGAGATGGAGAAAATAGGAGCTGAGCAAAAAGACAGCATGACTGAGAGATGCTCCCAGCCCTTAGCCCAACAGCCAGCACCAATGAATAGAGCTGAAATCACAAGGAGCTACATCTTTTCTGTGGCAGGAAGGGAGAGAGGCTGCATGCTGCCTCCCATTTTCAGCAAAACATGATTAACACTCAACTTTCTCTTTCACCTTCTCATCTTCTAGTGCGTTCCCTTTGCCATTGCGTATGGTTGCATCCAGACTAACCATAAGCCTTGCCCATCTCTTTCATTTGCATATTCATTTCTAATTTTATTGTGTTTATTTCTGATTCTATCACATAAGAAAATGTCCAAATACATAAAATAGTATCCACATGCATGTCTGCCAGGAAGGTATATTTTCTTGGCTTGCTTATACCCTGAAAAGTGCTAGTCCTGGTATGGTCTTTTGCAAGGAGAGGTGCACTGAGAGCATCCTTTCACAACATGAAGGAAGCCTCTGTCCAAGAGGACAAGCAGTACTGTAGCAGATATCAACTCCTATTCTCCCTGAATCACCTGCCAAAATCCATGGAAATCCCAAGGGTAACTCACACTTCAGCCCAGAACTTTTTCTGCAGGACTGGACCTCAGCTTGTGGAACTGTGTGAATCACTGTAGGATTTATTCTAATCTGGGAAAGTCCTGGCTGAAAGACATGCAGAATCCTCCTTGAAGCCAAGTGTGAAATACCTAAAAGGCTCTCTGCTTCCATACATAAAAATTGATTAATTAAACTTGATAGTTTTAGTGGAAATTAAGAATCATTTTACTTGCACTTTGAAGTTTGTCTCATCCTTTTTGTTCTCAGCGGGTTTTTTTCCATGAGGCTTAAGCATGTTTCATCTGTATTCCTGGCCAGACCTTTGATATTATGCATCTCTCTCCAGATAGCACAGAGCAGTGAATGTTCCCTGGTCCAAGTCCCCATATTTGCATATGTCTGTGTCATTCTAACAGCCTCATTTCTGTGCATTTTTTTTTTGTGTGCCAGCTCTTGCTCAAAAACAAGTCACCCATCTCCATCTTGGCCAGTCCAATTCTGCACCTGCACATGGGTGCTAGCTAACATCAATACAAATTTCCATCCCTCGTTAATTATACTGAATGACGTAGGAATGTTACATCTCCAACAGCATCATATTCAATATTTTCCCAAGAGATTCTTTTGTTATAAGAAAGCTATTTTCCTACTTTTGCCAGCAACAGCTGCAACCCATCCATTTACAATGATTGTTTTCAGTGTCTTCTACCCCATCTTACTTGTGGCCACAATCCTGATCCCTCACTAGGTGATCCCCAAAGCATGATAACACTGTCCCTGGCTCTGGGCAAACATGACAATAACTTCCACTTAGTATGACACCTGCCCTCTTTTGCATGAACCAACTTTTCCCTTGCTGGACACACACATTTAGCTGCAACTAACAGAGGGTATTTTTGTAAGTCACAGTGCTGTCTAGATTCTCCTTCAGAACTTGAGCTTCTTTGCTATTCCAGGAGCTAGCCTTACATTTTGTCTGCTCACATGTACAATCCAATGTCAGTTCTAAAGATTTCAACAGCAGTGAGTCATATTCCATATCAAATCATATTAAATTATGATATCATGACTCAGAGATGAAAGGGAGTCGCTTGCATCTTCATGGGGTACTGATTTTTCAGAAAGAAATTGAGTTTAAAAAGGTCTGTTATTAACATTTCTTCAACTTAAGTCAAATCATTATCATATATAAAAAATTCTGGCCACTAGAATAAGGCATTTCTGTAGATGTTAGTATAGGTATAAACATAATCCCTTGAGGTAATCCATGTTATTATTCTAAAACCTAGTCTTAAGAAAACTGTGTTTACGGTGGGTTAGGACAAAAATCTGCCACACTAGATGACATTGTTTTACCATGCTGAATTTTTGGCATTGCACCTGCAGTGACATACATTATCCATATTACTAGAGTACTACTCACAAAAATGGCCTCAACAACCGCAGCCTTTTCAAATCCATCTTTCATGTGCTAAATATGATTCATCTCCTGATCAATATATGCCTTTCCTGGAGAGAACAGAGCTTTGGGTGTAGTTCAAAAAGGAGTTCAAAAATAGGTATCAGGCTGAGAGCTGCTTTCATAGCTTACAAAGATGGCATAGCAAAGACACAGGCCTGAAAATTCTCATCTCTTAAGCATCCATTCCTGATTTCTGTGCTTTGCAAGATGAACCTGTTGCCATACTTCACAGACTGTGTGCAAAGTTTGATCACAAAGCTGTTTAACTTAACCATGGCTTTGTCTGTCGTTGCTGACGCTGGGTCCTCTCTGCTTGGGGCAGTAGTCAAGTCTCTATTTTAAAAGAAAAAACTGCCTGTGAGTTTCAAGACAAAAAATGACATATTAAGGCATCCTAAATATCATTAATTATTCAGAAGATAGGAAAAGCCAGACATTGAAAATCTGACCTTAGGTCTGCTCGTTTCCTTGTGCATGTTCTGTGTCTTCAACTGTGTGGTCACATACTTTTCTTAATACAGCGCAGTAATTTAATTGAGCTCCCCAAATTACTATGTGTGTGGGGATATGGTACCAATTACTACTTATTGCATGCTCCATCTCTTCTGGAAGCATGTATATTATTCCGGAAATCTGGTCATTTTCTACAGGCCTTCCTGGGCAGGCCTTGCCTGTGTGGTTTTGGTTGTCATTAATACAAGTCCCTACACTTGAAGAAACCTGACAACAAAAAGAGAAATATGCAAGGGATGGTGCAGAGAAAGAGATTATCCCTATCTTCTTTGGCTATCTCTTCACAGGCATGGATGAAGTGTCTCCTTGCGGAGCCACTTCACCTCTGGGTTGCACACAGGAGCTCTTTGTGAGTTTGTTGCCCTCTTTGTAAGAGCTGCCTTGTCCATCTTACCATGTAGTATGGCAGGACAGTCACAAGGGTAGCAGTACAGGGAGCTCACTGAAGTATGTTTGAAGACAAACATACTGAAGGGCTCAAAACATTTGTACTTCATGCCTACCACTACAAGAAAGCAGGCAGGGAAATGTCTCATTCATACAGCTCACAAAAGTCACATTGGATGTGTGGACAAGCAGTTGTCTGGGTGGCAGTCCGAAATCCTGCCTCTGACACCACCTCACCTCAGTGTCACCCTGGTCTATAGAGCAAGGGACAGAGCTTGTTTTTTAGGTCCCAAACAGAGCACATTGTTCAGCCACACTCTGCTGCCGTCACTGTGCTAAATTGCTCTGTGCTTCCTGCCTGTGCAGATGTGCCAGGGGTCAGGGTGAGGGACTGTGAGGGTTTATACCCAGCTGGGAGCTAAGCACCATATGGCCACTCACTCATTGTCCCCACTCCTCTCTCCTTGAATGGGAAGGAGAAGAGGGAGAAAAGTACAAAATCCCATGGGTTCAGATAAAGAGAATTTAATAGAACAATGCAAGAGAAGAAACAACAATGACAACAGAAATAGTAATGAGACAACAGACAAAACGAGCAACATAGAACAAACCCAACCAAAGGGCAACATGCCAGAGCAGACCTTGGCTGTCTATGATTTGCCTGGCTTGCCCTTATATAGTGGGCATGATGTCAGTAGGTAGCTAATAAACCATTGTCTGGTTTGGTTGTCTATCTTGGCTGCGGGCCCCTCCCAGATCCTGGTGAAAATTAACCCTATCCTAGCCAAAACCAGGACAGGGATCCATAAGGGAGAACAGGCTGGAAGGGTTTGTGCAATGAATGGGAATTAACTCTTTGATGCTTTGGTGGTTGCATTGCTTCTTTGCTAACATGTTTGGTTGCATTTAAATATTGTTTTAAGTAATTAAGGTTAAAGTACATCCTCTTAACAGAGAGAATGGTCTCATGAACTCTGAATTGGGGAAAGAATCTGTCAATCCTGTTATCAGCAGTAGCTTGAGCTGGTATATTACTTTCTATCAGAAAATACGCGGCAGATCTGCAAAGCACTGGCCCACTCTGAGGACTAAATTCAGGTTTTTAGAGGTATAGTTTGGCAAGGGGCAAAAGAGCCTTCTGGAACAACCCCAGACAAACAAAGAGAAATCCAACATAATAAACCCAGCAAAGATGTTGTTTTCCCATCAGTCCCTGCAGGTCTGCCTGTGGTACCTATCAGGCTTCATGTCAAGGTATTCTCTTAGCACGTCCTCTTTCATCTCCGTAGCTGCTCCCCAAACTCAGAAGAGACCCTCATTGTGCAACTCTCTTGAGTTTTCTCCCTTGTCTCTTTCTGGTTTAGGCAGGTTTCTCATGCTGTGGTGTGTTGAATTTTCTTCAGTGTAAATAATTAACGAAAGCATAATTTCCACTTTAGACTCTTACTGTGTCACTACTGGGTTCAAATGGGAATAATAAAATATCTGGATTAGATGTTGATTTGCTAGCAATGATGAGAACTGTGGAAACATTAGAAGTGATTGAGAAACTAGCATAATTAGATGAAAATACTTACACATGAACCTTTCTTTGTGATTGTAAACAACTACCAGAATCTTCTGTGTGACCAAAAAAGCACCACAAGACCTGTAGAAACGATTTTATTTTTTTAAATATGTCTGTTCCTAGGAGTGTTGTATTAAGTGTACCATGCTCAATGAAAATAGTGTGGACTATGCAAACCAGAGTAAGAGCTACAGAGTATGCAACTGCTAATAGATAGTTGCCATTTTATTCTGTTGGCTATTCTTGTTTGTATTCAGAAACTTCTTATGCATTATCTGTCTCTCCTGAGTCTCCTTCCTCGCATGCTTACAAGACAAAATGTCAGTATTATTACCAGCTTTGTTGTCTTTTTTCAAAATATTAGTAGTAACACTATATTCATTAATGTTTTATTATAAACAATACTGCACTTCACCCGTTAGTCTGACCCTGTTGAGAAGGTTTTATCTGTCATCTCTGTTACAGTCTTTGGCTGCATGCTTTGGTAGACTGATTTTATTGGTTAGGTTTCTTTGAAAGCCCTCGCTGAAGGTGGCGATTGGCTAATTAGAGAAAATTTCCATAAGACTCAGAAAACTAAATAGCCACATTCCTCTTTTAGAATATATGTCTTCACTATGGTAGACAGGATACAGAAGCTACATCAGCCAAAAGAAGTCAGGGCAGACAGTGCTTTCTTTGAATGCTCTCCAGCTCCTCCACCTGATACCCAGTATGTAGCAAAAGTGGCTCACTTTGTACACCGTGCTTGGAATGCATCATCTGTGATTCTTGTCCATGTACCAGCAAAACCAGTAGTGAATAAGTAAACCTTTGACTTCTACTGTGCAGTAAAGCTGCTAAAGAATAGAACATCATGCTGTCTCTCACCTTCAAGGTAGAGAGATGAACAATGAGACTATGGACATCAGGAAGTGACCTATATGCCAAAGGCTATAAATTGTCAGTACACAAAATCCTACGGGTGGTCACCGCAAGGCTCAGCTATGTTCTGAAAGATAATACTGGCAGGGATTCATTGAATCCCAGATTTAATTCTTTTTTTTTTTTTTTCCTGTTTTATGTAGTAGTCACCATCAGAAGGAACATCAAAGGAAAATGGAAAAGTTCATGTTTCAAAAGATCTCCTTTGTGGTTTATATTTACCAGGATATTCTCTCTGTGAGTCTCTTTTTAAAGAAAGTGGAATAATTTTCCCACAGATTTTCTTTCCTCTTTGTATAAGTTCTTTTACTGTCTTCATCACTGAAATATTTTCTGGTACTTTCAAGGAACTTGGACAACTTCTGTAATGTTCTTGCTTTCACCTCACCTCCTTGGGGTGAGAAGTGTGTACATAGGAGTCCTTTGTCTGAAATGTTTTTAAGACATAATGTCACGAAAGTGAATGTGTATAATTCTATGTCTATATGTTTCTGTTAAACACCAAGGTGAAAAAAAGTGCACATTGCACATAAAAAATAGGAGGTTGTGAAGTTCAAGGGAAGGTGAGATTGTGAACAGATGGATGCCAAGTAAAAGTATTAAATTTTGACTCAAACATTAAAATATAATTTTAAATGTCAAGACTCCCAAATTATATGAATGTTCTCAATACATATTCTCTGGGACCAATTAACAATGCTTTCAGTAATTGTAATTTATTTTTAAAGTCATTGACCATGAAAATTTGCAGCTGATAGTGAGGTAATAAAAAATACAATGTATATTTTATATGTACGCATTTTCACAGATAAAATTAACTTGTGGTTTAGAGAGTTAAAAACACACATGTGATACATTTTCACTAAATTTCCCAGAGAAACAATACTTCAGAAACATGATTTATGTTTTGTGTGGAACATTACTGTAGGAGAATAAGACACACTAATAAATTAGGAATGTGTAAATGTGGGGAAGAACTGAAAGAAGGACATCCTGCTGACAAACTGTCAGCACTGATGCAGCCAGCTGCCACCTGAGTTAGGGATGCAGGAAGCAAAGGAGCTGCTGATTTTTAATTCTCTTTGTCATGATCTTAGTCTCTCTTCTGGCTTTGAAGCTGTGATTTCTTGGACCACAGTCCAAGAGTTATTTTGCAGTCTTTCTAATGAGAAATGCTTAAGTACAGGTCATTCTGGAAAAGGGCTTATGACATACAAATATTTTCATGCATGGTGAAGGTGATATTGAAAAAAAAAGTTTATTCAAGGTTTATTGTTTACTTTTCCAAAGTTAATCAGGAACAAATCATTCAGACTCTCCTCTCTGAGGGGAGATCAGAAGGACACAACTATGAAGGCTTCTTGGGGTGACAGGAATAGCCCTGGCCTCCACTGCACAGCTGTCAGCCACGAGAGTTTCTTCCCCAGACAGGGCTCTCTGCCTCTCTGCAGCGGGAAAAGAGGGTGAACTCTGGAGAGTTTTAAAATCAGAAGTGGTACAACACTAGAACATCAATTGGCAATATTACTTAACCACTTTGTGTGCTCCAATGGTCCAGCTCAGATCAAAAGGTTGTTTAGCAGTGATTTGGAGAGATTTGAGGGAAGAGGATCTTAATGTATGCTGCTTTTTGCATTTCTCCAGATGTAATTATTGGATTATTTTCGTATCATAAACTGTACTGTGTAAAGAGGTTAAAAATACAGCTAGAGAATGTGGGCTGGAGAGGTCCTCTTGTTGATGAGAACAGGCTCTGCCAAGGAAGCCTATCATGTAATCTGATTAATTTACTCTTTTCACTTGATTCTCCCCAGCACTCTTAAGATCAACCTCTCCATTGACTAGAATCTGCTGTTAATTTCCAGCCTAACTTTATAAAATAGTAGTATATTATTATTATTAAGGGTAAATTTTCATAAAATATCTGAAAGGATTCTCCATGCATGAAGACATTACAACTTCAAATATCTCTGCATCTGGATTAGAAGCCCAAGATTTTGAAAGCTATTTTTTTTTTGCCTTGAATGAGAAACAAAGGCTTCCTGGGAATTTGAAAAACACTGAGGAACTGATCCCTTTTGCAAACCTCTAGTGTTCCTCTACTTGCTGTTTCTGAAACCTCAATGGACTTTCAAACCTGTCTCTAATGCTGTGTGCCAGACAGGAAAACAGAACATCTTCCAAACTGGCGGGCACAAACTTTCATCTTCAACACAGAGAAGCATAAGATGTTGAAGCATTTTAAACCTGTTTGATGCAGAATTAAATGTACTTGCTTCTGTGCTTGCAGAAGTAGGTTTACAAGCTGTGACACTTAAGAACACATGATGTTATGATGATAAGGATGCAAAGTAAAAGCTATCACAAAACTATGCAAGGTACAAAAGCTTATCACTGTCTGAGAAGGAACTTAGCTTCGCAGTCATCACATGTCTCCTGAAGATCTGTATATTTGTGGAGTCCTTGCCTAACATCTAAATGGATGAGTATTTTTTTAAACTTTAATATTGTGCCAGTAAAATTGTGACATCAATATTAATTTATTTTTTTTAAAATGCATTAACATTTACTATTGCAAATGGTGAAAAATTGCCAAAATGGAGATGTAGTGAGTTCTTAGGAAAAAAACCCAAAAACTGAGATGGAAGATGAGGTTTCATGACCTCAGACACTTTCTAATTTTTCAACTGATGTCAGTACAGAAAGAGCAGTTGAACCCCTACCAATTAAGTTTGGTGACTGACAGGAGTATTTAACTCTTTCTAAGCCAATGCTTGAGAGCTCTGTCATTGAAATACATATATTCATGATCTGGGTGGGGATGTGCAGGCAGCACCTATTTTTGAGCATGAAGGAATTTCCTGAGAATGAATTCTCTGTGAGTGTTAGTGAGTCCTTACTTCCTAATGTTTACTGTCCAGTTAACACATGGATAAATCCTTGCATGCATCACATGGGGGTGATGTAGCCTGACAGCATCAGATGGGAATTTGGTCACTGCTGTACTTTGAGTGAGATGGGAGGAGGAGGTGGGACTTGTGCCTGGATGGATAAGCCCAGATAGGCTTATTTCCTCTAACACTGCTTGTCTAAAGGCTAGGGATCCAGTCTGAGCCAGGAATCTGGGTACCACTGTCATCAGTAGAGGAAACTGAGTACCAGCTCCATAGTGACAGCAGCAGGATTAATCTGATTTCTCTATGGAGGTGTTGCTCTTACTTCACTGGTTAGCAAGGAATCCCAGATGGCTCTTTAAGACTAGGCTGCTAAATTTTAGAAAAGTGTAGTTGTATGAGATGGATCACATCTTTCTCAGTAGCAATTAATGCCAGGAAGACATAAATAGTCTTTTCTTGTCCTCTGTAGTTGTACTCAGTATTACAAAGTGTCTCTGAGATCTGTGTGGCAGAGGAAGATGGTAGCTACCAAGGTCAGCAGAGTTGGGAAGTCATTCACAACATCTCTAAAATTAAAAAACAGAATCCAGCTCTAGTCACAGACTCTCTTTTAGGTTTTCAGCAAGTACTGTCTGAAAATACTGAAGACATATAGGAGGATGTATGACTTGTGCACATTACGGCCAGAGGGTAAAATGCTAAAACCAGAAGAGAGTCTCTAATTTTAGTCCTTGTTCCATGATAGGAATAGAAACCACAGAGAATCTTGTAAGGAATTGCAAAATTTCCAAATTAGTGTTGCAGACTTGTGAAATTTGATTTTAAAAATGAGATTTGAATAAGAACCTGGACAACTGTATGGGCCTCCAGACCTACAAAATTCAGTGTATCACTAGGAACTGACACCAGGGTTATTAATCTCCTACCACTTTAATTTTCTAAGCTACAAACCAAAGAATTTAGACATAATTAAATTTCTCAAATTCATTGTTTAAGACAACTGTAAATCTCTTTTTCTCCATGTCAACTATATTCTGCCTTATGTTTGTCTTTGTTCACATTCAATCTAACATAAACCACATTTATAAAAAATTCTTACATGGCAGATTTATTAGTTTCATTTGATTTGTGTTACCAGAGTGGCTAGTGATTGATATCTCATTATTTGGGACCTTTTTTATTGGATTTATTTTTTTCCTCTTAACTATAAAATATAGTCTTAAAAATATTTTTTCCAAAGGAGTTTTAGAACATGTGAAGACTACCTTACAGTTGTTGGGGTTTTTTTTTTGTTTTTTTATTCTTCCTTAAATTTGCTTTCCTTCACTATATCAGGTAGTTTAAATACTGGTCACTCTATATATATGTTTGTATAAAAGCAATTTGTATTTATTTGTTGGTACCAGAGATACCAAAAGATCTTTCTGTGATACCAACTTGTACTGCATTAGCTGCCTTAAAATAAAAGAGAAAATTACATGCTACTCATTTCATCTATAGGTTCAATGAAGATGATTAAACTTCCAATGTAAGTACAAATGTGTGTTAATACACATTTCATGTGCATTAATGCAGAAACTTCTGCCAAGTCCTTTTAATTGATTTCTACCATTTCTTAAGAAGAATTTAAAAATTTTTCATCTGGCAGGAATTTGTCATTTCCTAATTCAGAAGTCACATCACTTCAGATTAAAGATGCCCAAATTAAATGGACTGAAATAGAAGAAATCGATTTAGTGATGGCTAAATATTGAGAAAGCAGAAAGACCTATAGTGAGATTACTTTTGCTTCCCAAGGAACAATGTAAAATATGACAGAGTATTTTAGAAGATCTGGTGTCATGAGGATAACACCATTTCCAGGCCTTGATTGCACCACTCAGTTGGGTTTCAAGGTCTCATTGTGCTCGTATAAAGCAAGGAGGTCTTGGAAGATATCAGATTACTTAAAATTGAGGTCATCTTGAAAAACATGTTAGCTTCAATTTACCAGATCACTGCCTAGAACTTCCAGATTGAGCAGCAGAATCTGCATCACACTAGAGACTAATTTGTGGCACCAGAAGGTCTATGTCCCCTGCCTGGGAATGGTCCTAGGCTGGTGGCTAATGACATGGCCATATTCCAGTGCCGCTTTTCCCTGAGAGAGTGGCTACTTCTGAGAAATGCCCTGTGGTGACAACAGCAAACAGCATGGCTTTCCACTCCTCCCACTACACACCCTTTCTTTCATCAGGGGGAGAAAAAGCACTCCATTCAGTGTTTCACTTATTACTTTCCCAAAATCATAGCCACAGCTTACTACATACTTTCCCTGTGTTTATCTGGTAGAATATTTACTACCGTCCTTATTCTTGCCTGCGGGGCAAGCACATTATAACCACCACCATTTGCTCTGCACTTCTAAATATACATGGGTCCAGGAAAAGTGTATGCCTTCTTGCCTGAGCTTCTCTCATTAAAAAGCATAAGTCCTTACATTCCAGTTCGAAAGCTATGGGTACCAACTCAAAAAAGAAAATAAGGGCCTCCAACATTTGGCTGCAGATTTTCTTCGATTAAAGCTGTAGCTGTCTGGCTGCCAGAGAATGGACAGCAATAAGGCAGATGTTGCCCTAACTCCCATATGTCTACTGTACAAAATTAAATCCGAGCTCTGGCCAGCTAGCACTGAATAGTGAGAAATCCTGTCTGCTGGAGTTGTTGGCAGACCCATTTGTTCATCTAGCAGCTCTCTCTTGGGGAGTGCTGTGCCTGCCATATAATCCCAGGAGCAGCCAGGCTGAGGCCTGGCACTGTGCTGTGCCCAAAGGCAGCCTGCTGCTGCACCCACCCACTGCCACCATTTGCACCCAACACTGGAGTGCGAGAAACAGTCCTGTGTAAGTAGGGGAGTAGCAAAGGGTGTCTCCTCCAATCCTGTGAAATAGTCCAGCTCTGGACTTACATGATCTGGCTTGGTTCAGGGACCAGAATTTCTCCTAACCTCTTTGAACAAAAAACGTTGAATGGAGGATAAAAACCACACAATCTGGGGCCTTACAGCCATGTCTGATGGCTCTACAGATTTCTGATAGAACAACAACATTGCCTGGTTAAGGCAGTGCTATATACCCACTCCCAGCATGTTGCAAAACAGCGTGAGAGCCTCCAGGGAGCCATCAGCTAATAATAAAATTGCTAACTATAATCACACAGCAAGAGGAAGGGATTTATTTCACAAATTGTTTTGCAATATTAAAAATATTCATTTTTCCAAAGTCTCCTTCCTGGAGGGAGTAGAGTCTACACAGGCATTTGAAAGAGAGTGTTAGCCTGTGTTTGCTGATGGAGTAGACAGGGATAATGTTGCCTGCAAATACCAGGACCTTCAGGAAAAGCTGGACAGTAGAATCTGGGAAGGTTCAGTGAGGTTAAAAACAAGTCCCTTTGATGGCATTTTTATGGCATGTCTCCCCAGATGAAGTGATTTGAACTTCTGTTACTATTATTAAAATGAAAGAAAGAATATGGTTTTCTTCTGTCACTTCAAATACCCTTCACTGGATGCATAAAGGCTGTAGATGTGTTTATGAAACACTTTTTTGACAGACATTTAATTATAATAATTAAAAACTGTTTACAAAGTCAGACGAGAAGAAGGTTGAGTTACTTTGGCCTGTGAATTTCCCTTCCAAAAGGTTCCTAGTGGCAGATCTGGTAACAGATTTCAACTCTGAAAAAGTCTTAGCTCTACAGCAGCCACAGCCTGATGAAGCATTTTGTGTCTGCAGAAAATTCCGACATGTTATATTGTCATACCCGTGATAACATAAATGACTTCAAGCTTTGAATAAAATATGGTAGCTGGTGTATCTGTTTAAATGATTAAGCAATGAGCTAGGGACAAACCTCTCCTGCCATTTCTGTGCCTGCCTGCTGTGCCAAATGCATGAAGAAAGCACAAAGACATCAGTATGAGACGCATTTTCAATTTAGGAGCTTTTAGGGAAATTACAGGGTTCTGCAGAATTTCATTCCCCATTAGGGTTGACTAGTGTTAAAGTGGAAAAGGAAAGATCCCTTGTACCTTTTTCCCCTTCGCAAATCTGCACGCTATGTTTAGGCAGAACGTTTTATCTAACTGAGAATAATTACTCTATAAAACTAAGCCTGCCATTTCCTTTCTGTGGCAATCCAGTTTTAGTATACATTCATATGTGCAAGGTAGAGCACTGCTGTGGCATTTTGCAGATAGTTTAAAACACTGAGAGGTTGTCCCTTGTTCTGACCCACAGAACCATAACAAACAAATGAACGGTTTCTACTTGGCAAAGCCTTCATCTCTAAGTCCAAAGTAAGAAGCTTTTTTTTTTGCCAAAACATGGCACTGCTGCGATTAGATTGCCAACTGTTGCTGCACTGAGCACAGATTTTCTCTGGGTGCATTTGAAATAGCTGGTCATAACCATTGCAGAATATTTGTGAATTAAAAAAAAAAAAAAAAAGTTATCTAACGTTTTATATTTTCTTGTCTATCCACTTCAAGCAAGCTGGCCAGTGTACGTTAACCTTTATAAGCCAGAGAAGACAAAACTCTCAAGCTATATGTTTCCCAATTGCCTAAGGAGCGTCACTGACCCGTTGCAAGATACCTCAGCAGGAGACTGTGCCAATCAGACTGGGAAAATCAGCACAGCTGACATTCCAAGGAAAGAATATAAAAAACAAAACTCCTATCTCTACCCTCATCCACATGCGCTGTTTGATGCTTTAGGACTTTAACTTTTAACCATTTGAGAATAAACTGGTAACTTTTTAAAACATAACCAAAGAAAATACAGGGAAGGGAATTTTGCGGTCTGTCATTTGCAGGTTTTTAATTTGATTTTTCTCATACGACTGCAAAAACCATTCTAACAGTAGTGCCCTATTCTCTTTTTTATATGTCTGTGTCTTCCTATGGCAGATATCCTTCCCCTCTTTCTGTTACTGGTTCCTTCCCAAACACAGCTGTGAATAATCTCTGTAAATGGCCTCTGTCATTTATTGCTTCTAAATCCTTATTAACTTCCAAACTCTTACGGTCAATTGTAGTGAAATACACTTCTTTACCAGGAGCTCACATGTGCAGCCTACCTGTCTTCTAAGGCTTTAACCCAGTAACTGGTCTTGAGCTGAGGATTTGTAGATTTGCTTTTTCAGCGTAACTTTCAAAGCTGAATTTGGAGCAAGCCTCTGTCATGGTCAAAGGATGCTTTGCTTTCCTCACTGCCAACATACCACAGGAAGGGACAAATCCAGATGAGAGCCATCATATGCAAAAGGTTTATCTCCCTGGCATACAGTTTATATGCACAATGGATGTACTGGGAAAATTAGGAAATGTCACAAAGATGGTATCAGTACATTATACACTGGGATAGTCTCAACAATTTATACTGCTCCTTAGCCAAAATAACACCTTATTATCAAATCTGTCCCTGAAAGCAGGATGCAGAAGTGGTAGTTGGTATCCAACTTAATATAACACTGTGTGCCAGCTGACCTATGGCCCATGGTGGAGGAACTGCTTGACTGTGGCATAACATTAAAAATGTGACCTGAGGCTATTATGAGGTTGAGTGTTAGCATCCCACTCTCAGCAGTGCAGCTCAGTAATTTACTCGGTGCATCAGTATGCCATGTGAATACAGCATCTGGAGTCTGGTCCGAGTACAACTTTCAAATATATTGAGAAAAATCTGAGTCTTTGAATATGAAAAGCTTGAGCTTAGTGCAAGATGTTGTTGTGTTCTATGTGTAGACTTCACGGGTATTTCCATACAGTTCAGTTTCCTTAGATTTCAATAAATATAAAGCCTTTTGGGAGCTATTTTTCTTATGTTCACCCATCCTGAACTTCCTCAAAGACTTTATTTTGTCCCCTCACCCTGGTAAGCCCCTTCCAATGTGGAAAGACACAGCTGGTGGAGGGCTCACAGACTTCAGCATATCAGTGCTCAGTAGCCGCCAGAGCAACGTCAGGCATTGGCTGCATGAAGAAACACTGTGTGCAGCAACACAGTACACAACATTAGCCTCCTCCTGTAAATATACTTCCCTACCAATGGAAAAGTGTTTAGCTCTCACTGAGAAGCTTCCCAAGTATTGTTTTCACTACCATGCAAGAGACACCTGCAGGAAATATTTTGCAAGGATCAAGGAGTATTTACTCAATGTCGCTGTTTATACCGGGAGCGGAGAGATGCAGCAACACAAAAATTCAGCAAAAGAAGGCAAAAGAAGCAACTTCATTAATTTATAACCCCGTTTTATATACCCTAGCCCCATAAGGTGGTTGGACAGTGATCACCCATCTCCTAGGGTGATTGGCTAAAGTCCTACAACACCCATTTCAAAATATTTTTCCAATGTACCAT
>WTSP01026556.1:0-46576 GCA_025331215.1 Actenoides lindsayi
ACTCCAGTGACATCTTTCCAGGGTTCATGTCCTGTTTGTCTGTCTCACTTCATTTTCACACTCAGCTTGCTTGCAGCTCACCTCATTGAATCCCAGAATTAAATGCATGGAACTTGCTGTACTGAGGGCACTTTATATGATAAAGGTTCTTATAAAGTAGCTGGCATGTTTGATCAAACTTGAAACTCATGATTTTTTCTTCATTGTCTTTCTTCAGGTGTTATCTGAACTGGACATTGTTGTTCCTCTTCAGTTACTAATCAGCATGTTTTCTGATGGAGTTAATTCCGTAAAAGAGTTAGCAAATCAAAGAAAATCAAGAGTCAGTGAACTGTCGGGCAATCTTGCAGCTCGGAGGGTAACTGTTATTTATCCTGCCTATTTTTTTGCGTAGAACAGTTCTAATAGAATGCTTGTAAAGAATTAAAAAGTCATCTTTTGATATAGCAGCATTTGATTGGAAACACTGTAAATTTTTGAAAATGGAAGAAAATTGGCATGTCTTCTTCAGTTAATACTACTCTATCACATGGTCAGTGTAAAGTTTGGAGCATTCTTGGTATCTTTTCTAATCATTTTCATTCTCTGCATCTTCTATTGATAACTGTCAACAACAAGTTGGACACTGCAAAAATGTGCCATTAAGTTCAGGAAGTACAGTTAGCTAGAAGAGACTTAGCTGAAAAGTAAAATCACAGAAAAAAAACCCCAGAATTAGTTCTGTTCTAACTCAAACCAGTACATAAACTAAGCAGAAAGAATGGACAAACTTAACTGTCTGATCTTTCAGGCCATAGCTGGCCTAAAAATAGTCATGATGTGTCATCTAACTGTGTATCTATCTCCCTGCAGCTGGTTTAGTTGGCCTGCTGTGGTGTGAACATAAATGAATGCAGACATACCCATTGCATTACTTTTGTGTCTGTTTCATTTCCAGCTACCTTTATCCTTGGTTAGCCATAGTTACACTGTTGTCTTGAAACAGCCTCCTTTATTAGCCTTCTATTATTGAAGTTCATGTCCCTGGATCATGGAGCACATGATTGTAACCTCCTGGCCACTTTACTGCCTGCAACAATTTTCTGTTCAGTTTATGATGTTAAAATTCCTCCTTAGGAATAAGATAATGGAGTCAGCCACTTAGCTTAAGAGAATGTATGCATCTCTGCAGAGTATGGCTCCTGTACTTCTGTTACGTTTTATCATTTAATAACATTAAGGGACATGTGTAGGTTTTGCAGAAAAGCTACAGAAGGGAATAGTAAGGCTGTCAAAGTTCTTGCCATTTTCTGCAGTTTCATATAGAATAAGATTGCTTAAACGCATAGCAGTCATTTGGGCATGTTGATTTTTTTATGTCTTCAGGTAAGCGTTGCTTCTGACCCTGGACGCAGAGTTCAGCACAACATGCTAAGTCCTTTCCCAAGCCCCTTCCAGAGCCCATTTCGGAGTCCAATACGTAGTCCTTTTCACAGCCCTTTCAAGAACTTTGGGCAGCCCAATGGAAAGACAATTGATTTTGACTGTGAAGATGATGAAATGAATCTTAATTGCTTCATTTTGATGTTTGATCTCATCTTGAAGCAGGTACTCACAGAAGAAAACCACTCACATTGAAGGGACACTAAAGTTCTGTAGTAATTTTTGACCCTTCTTTGATCCTCTATTGAATCCCTTTCTGCTAAGGGGCATGAGGTATAAGACGTTTAAATTGCTCCACAGCTGTCATCTGCCTTCACCTATATAGGTGTTCATGTTCAATGAAGAGAAGTTAGATACCTTCACATTCATGGTAGATAGCTCAAATGAGTGAAAGGAACTTCTCCTTGGATATCTGTTTATTTCTGCAGACTAGATGCAGAGGCTTGTTGACAGGCTTAGATTAGACGCATAATATTTGGATAGCTCAATTCGTACATTGTAAATCCAAGGCCAAGTGTTTTGGATAGCTATCTCCTAGTAAAAATCATGGGTCCAGTGCTTGAAATTGTTTACTCTAACTGATTAAGCTTGTGCCTCAACACCAGTGGCAATTTAGAATTGTGAATTCCAATTTATCTCAAACTCTTCCTGGTACTGTAATATGACACTAGCAGAAATGTAGGAAGAGGCAGAATAGTTAGTCCTCTGGCTTTTAAATAAGTAATCAATCTTTATTCTTTTTCCTCTCTTACAGATGGAACTCCAGGATGATGGTGTCACTTCGGGCTTAGAGAACAGCATTTCGAAAGATATAATATCCATCATAAACAATGTGTTCCAGGCACCCTGGGGTGGTTCTCACACCTGTCAGAAAGATGAAAAAGCAGTTGAATGTGGTCTGTGTCAGTCTAGCATTCTGTGTTACCAACTGGGTTTTGAGCTGCTGGAACAGCTTGCTCCAAAAGAAGAAATCAGGCTTGTTGTAAGTAGAGCAGGAAAGGGCCTCTATTATTGGTGTGCTGAACCTTTTCTTCATTGTTCTCTTCACTTTGTGCATAAGGGAGCAAAGCTGTGCTGACTTTTGTCATGGAGGATTTGGGAGGTTAAAGCAAAATGCCATTGAACTGTAAAATTTTTTTTTAGTTTGAAAAGAACCCAGGGAAGATGACAATATTATAGAACAGAATAACAGAACATTAGGGGTTGGAAGGGACCTTGAAAAATCATCTAGTCCAACCCAATATTCATCCAGTATGAACTCTTGATCAACACTGAAGTGCTGTTTCACTTGGAAGGACACTTCTATGATACTGCACCTTAAATTTAATCTTCTTTTAAAAGCTAAGAGTGAATATTTTGAAATGATTAATTCTTTTAAATGAAGCAGTTGTTAAGTGAGCAAGACTTGGCTCTTCAATACTGAAAATGCTGAGCACTGTTGAAAACCAGAACATACTTCAAGTTGCACATCCAACTTTATCAAACATAGATATGTACTCCCAAGCGCTAGCCATCATTAAAGCCCTCTGTAGCTTTGCAGAAGAATTGAAGCATTACCTATCATTCTATGAATTTATTTTAAGTTGTATGTCTATTATGCGTAACTGTTCCTTCTGGTAGATCAGAAAACAGCATTGTTCCCCTTATTCTAAGTGCTCATTTGCTGTGACATGGTAGTAACAGGATATTTATTAGTAATTTTTTTTTTCAATGGTGGGTACAGTCATGCCTTTTGTTGTGTAAAAGCTTCAGAATTCCGTGTGGATGTGTATGCTAATAGTAGGTCTTGTGCATGTTCAGTAACTTATGCTAGAAAGATCATCTTAGGCCCTTTCACTTCAGATTCTCACCTCAACTGAAAAGTAGCAAGTGGTGCAATCTTTTGAGTGCTGGGGCTCGGTACCATTTCTAGGATCTACCATGTGATTTATAACATAACGGTCACAATGGCAACCTGCAATCCTGAGCTCCTGGCCACAGGCAGAAGTAACTCCAGCCCGGTCCTTCTTTCCATGTGAAAGTGATTGAGGTAGCTCCTGACTCTAGGCCTGTAAGTCTACAGTAGTGTAGGAAACACACCCTGCTCCTGTTTGGTGAAACTACAGCCCTGTGATTGGATCTGCCTAAGCTGCAATATGGATATGCAGCTTCTGTTAAGTGTTATCACTTAAAACCGTGTTTTGAGACATAGTCTTCTTATTGGTATGCGTTTGCTGATGCAGAATTTTAGATATGTAAGTGATCTGAATGCACAAGGGTACATGGAACTAGACAGTGTCTGCCTCATCTGAGCTCAGCTTATCACACCAGATGTAACTTAAACAGCAAGATACAACTTTTTGTATTTAGATAACATCAACAAATGAATTTAATTTATTATATTCTTCAAGGAACCCACAGATAACCTCGAGGATAGTCTTCTGTATACTAGACCTGAGTTTATTATAGGAACTGAAGGAGAAGAGGAAGACAAATTGGCACCAAAACATGGACAAAACCCAGGAAATCACACAGAGACCACAGAAAGTGCTGGTAGGTGCAGGGTGAGAAGGTTGAGTATTTCAGTAAGGCTTTAGATGAAACACTTCTACTCATACAGAATACAAGGTTCTGAAGCAGTCCCTCAAGTCCAACAATGCACAGTCACTTTTTTCTCATGCATTTAATACTTTCAACATATACAGAAAAGCTGTTTTTATGTTAATAGCAATTGTGACTGTTTCTCATAGAAATCTTAGAAGAAATCTTGGTTTTTTTGAATACAAAATAGCAAGAACATGACATGCTGAATTCCATGCTATTGTCACTTTCCTGACTGCAGCATTGCTGTGGCTAGAAATAATTTCTCTCTTAACACTTTGGCATTCTTTAGTTTCATTTTGAATACACAGATGAGAGAATTTTAATAACATTTTATGTAACTTATGTTTTTAACAGCAATAAAGAATGACACAGAAAGAAAATTTTCTTATCAGCAACTTCCAGTTACCTTGAAGCTCATATACACTATATTGCAGGTAACATTGGTTACTTGTTTGTTTAGTTTGAATTTTTGGTTAAGTGGTGTCATTGTGTTGAAAGTGGTATATCTGCTTACACAGGAAATGTCAAGGTTTGAAGAACCAGACATTCTTTTTAACATGCTGAACTGTCTGAAGATCCTGTGCCTTCATGGGGAATGCCTGTATATAGCAAAAAAAGACCATCCACAATTCCTTGCCTATATTCAAGATCACATGCTGATTGCAAGGTAGTTTTTAATCACACATTTTGTCTTCATGTTTTGTTGGTTCTCCAGCTATGCATTCATTGTTGGCATCAAAGAATTTGCAGGTTTAGTATGGAAAATTAACAAAGAGTGATAGGGAAGTGTGGAAAGTTTACGTAACTATAATACAGGTACCCTGCATTGTCCATCATGGCTACTCGGTCAGGCACCACTTGTTTTGCAGTGAGTCAGAGTTTCTCATATTGAATAATAGCATTGTCAGAGTGAATGGGATTGAAATCTGTGCATTTTAAGATTTTCTTTGGATAAAGGGACTTTTCAGGAAACTCACTGAATAAACATCAGCATCTGATGTTTGAAAGAGTGTGTTCATGAGTGCTTACAACTGCTCAGTATCAATTTCATGGAGCATCTCTGGATGGAGAATCTGTCCTCAATCTAAATACCAGCAAATTGTGAACACCCAACATCTTAGTTATTCGTGAATGCGCATGATCCGTGGTGCCAAGACAGTTCATGCGGCTTATATGCTGAAGCTGGTCATGCTGAAACTAATGATTTACAGCATAGATTATGTTCCATGACAACTGTGCCTTAAATTTGGCGAACTCTTGTTAATTCTGAAGTGAGGAATATTTGAACCTGAGTTTTCAAGAAAAACTACTGTAGTTGAAGATTTGCAAGTAGCTCTGTTCTCCTACCCACAACTCTGTAGTATTCACATAAATGCCCAGGGTAGTGGATAGAGATTTTAATGAAAAGTGCATTCCCACCAACAATACACTGTAGATATTTAGAAGAAATTAAGTCAAGGGAGTTTTTTTATAAACAAGCTTACTCTTTTTGGTCCTTCCAGCTTATGGGGAGTTGTGAAGTCTGAGTTCTCTCAGCTTTCTTCCCTGGCAGTCCCACTTCTTCTTCATGCACTTTCACTTCCCCACGGAGCTGACATTTTCTGGACAATCATAAACAGCAATTTCAACAGCAAAGATTGGAAGATGAGATTTGAAGCAGGTAAGTCTGAGAAATATACACTATTTGCTCTTTGTTGCTTCACTGACGAGGTAGAGCTTTCTCTGCATTAAGCAAGGAGACCTATAATAGATTTTTTTTTTAATATATTTTTTTTTTTTCTGCTTTGGGGAGTTTTGGAGATAATCTGGTGCAAAACTATGGCACAAGAATGCAGGAAAATAGAGGATAACATGAGGCATTTTGGATAATAAAAATCAAAATTACAACACTTGGCAGCTATGTTTTGTTGTTACTTTCTCAGATGTGCAGGAGAGGTATATTAATCAGGAGCAATGGCTTCTTTAGCCTAAATTAATATTTATATTTTCTTTGTTTGGTGGCATGGCTGCTACAGTGGAGAAGGTGGCTGTGTTGTGCAGATTTTTGGATATTCACTCTGTGACAAAAAACCACCTGCTGAAGTACTCTTTGGCTCATGCATTCTGCTGTTTCCTGACTGCTGTGGAAGATGTCAACCCAGCAGTAGCTACAAGAGCTGGGCTATTACTTGACACCATAAAGAGGCCAGCTTTACAGGTAGGTTCATTGTATGGGAAAAAATACATTCAAACAGGAATCTGTCTTTTCACCCAAACTTGAAAGCTGTTCAGACATACAGCATCACAGTTGCTGCTAACACCTCTTTAGGTGTTAGGCAAGCCTAATGGGTCTTGGTAATCAACATATGCACAGAATAGCCAAGGGAAATGGTACTGCCCTAGTCCTAGCCTAGAATCATAGAATCATACAGGTTGGCAAAGATGGAGTCCAACTACAAAATAATTGATAACTGCGAAGGATTACTTGTGCATTTGAACTGCTATCATAAGGCTGTAAGTGTTTTTAAGTATTATTTTAAAGTTTATTGACATTTTTCAATTTGTAAAAAAATACATTTGTAATTGTTATGACACCCTGCTGAACTGTAAGTGAGAAAATATATTCAAGCAAAACCAAACGTGGTCTTGATCTTCAAGATTTACTTAGTTGTGTAATTTTAAGCATGTGAGAGACCCTGCCAATCAGAATTCTCATTATTAAAACTAAGCAGATAGGAAAGTGAATCAGAGCCTACATCTACAAGCAAGATAAAAAAAAATAAAAATCATTAAAATCTCGTAGTACACAGTTCAGTTCTAGTTCTCTGGAGAATAGAATGAATATGTATTTTTTTACAAAGTTCAGTGTTACTGCCTATGAAAAGCTGTTGATACTTGCTAGTTTTATTCCATATAATGCCTTTTCAAAATAGATTTCAGAGAAATTTAATTCACTGAGTTTACTGAGACAGTTACCAGTATACTGTACTTTCATATTTAACGTGTGGGTTTTCTTCTCAAACATAAGTCCTGACAATACATGCAAATTTTTAGTGCAGATAAAATACAGAAGCATTTTGAGGTAATGTGCTTCTGATACACATCACCACATAATCTTTCGTCCTTTGTTTGGGCTTGGTGATTCATTCTTTCTATAATTAAGGACTTGGTTCAGTTGCTTAAATATAATCTTTTTCTCAGGCAGAGGTGTGTGAAGAGAATACTTGGATTGTGTAACAAATGTGCAGTAGGACAGAACTTTGTATTCCTAAAAACCTTAGCAAATTCTATATTCTAAATATGATGTTCATTTATCTCTTTCCTTACCTTACTTTTCCATTGATACCAGTAGTATTACTTCTGATGTAAAGGACTTGGTAGGAAAAAGGAGCTAAACCTATTAACAGGAGAAGTTGTGAGCTTTGCTTTAAAAAATGCTTCAAGTTTTCACATCTCAGTTCTGTGATGTGTTTTGTTTTGTTTTTTTCCCTTTACAGGGTCTCTGTCTCTGTCTTGATTTCCAGTTTGACACAGTTGTCAAGGACAGACCCACAATTCTTAGTAAGCTTTTGCTACTTCATTTTCTAAAAGCGGATATTCCAGCTTTGAGCTGGGAGTTCTTTGTGAATCGCTTTGAGACCCTATCTCTGGAAGCACAGCTTCATCTGGACTGCAACAAAGAATTCCCTTTCCCAACAAGTAAGCAGAGTCCCAGTCAATCCTATTGCCTTTTATCAGCTTCTGGAATTTCAGCTGCCTGCAAGGGTCTGAGAGAGATGTAGGTCTCACCTGTATAAATTCTCTGAAACTGAGTAATCTTTCGGGCCAAAAGAGAATAATTTGAAGTGAGCATGTTTTAATTGCGCAAATACAGCTTAGGCTATATTCTGTTGAACCTTGATCAGCTGCAACCTGCATTAACCCACTTGTTCTTTTGTAGATGTTCTTATGCTATCACCTCTGCTATTCTCAAAGGTCTAGGTCATCACAGAATCACAGAATGTTGAGGATTGGAAGGGACCTCGAAAGATCATCTAGTCCAACCCCCCTGCCAGAGTAGGACCACCTAGAGCAGGTCACATAGGAACACATCCAGGCAGGTTTTAAATGTCTCCTGAGAAGGAGACTCCACAACCCCTCTGGTCAGCCAGTCATGCATGACTCCATTATGTAGTGGTCTGTACAAAGAGAGCCCTAGGTGTATGACTTTTGACAAACAAACATTATGTGTGGGGCGCAGCACAAGAGGTACAGGGACAATTAGAGCTGGTGCTCAGTTAACTATACCTGCAGTGAGAAATGTTTGTAAATGTTAGTCCTGTTCATATGTTGTTTTTTGATGAGATAGGATGTCTTCTTCCATTCACTAAAGGGGGCTAAAGAATAATTTTTGTGTGATTGTTTAACATGCTGAGTAATTGAAAACTTCCTTACTCAAGTGGTGGCCCACGAGGCAGATCTATTTCCACCTGATTTGCTTGGAGAAGGTGGGGACAGTGTGTATTCCCTCAGCAGCCTAATGCCTCCTCCTACACTTGCATGGAGCCCAGTTCCTAAAAAAGCAAAAAGCCCAGGTCCTGCTCCTGCATCTATAAGGCAGATGGGTGGAACTGCTAACACTTTCTCCTTGGTATGTGAGTAGCTTGACCCAAAGCTGGGAACCGCTGCTGTGGCCTGAGGAAGGAATCTTGACTCTAGTTACTGGCACCTCTGGCTGCAAATGTATGGTCACATCTTTAAATGTGAATATTTGGGGGCGATTTAAAATTCTCATATGCAAAGGTATTTTTCAAGTCTCTTTTTAACCTTTCTCTTTGCCTTTTCAAAGACGTAAGTGCTGCAAAGTGGGCTCAGCAGCTTTAGTCGCTCAGATAACTATACTCAAAGGGCTTGAATGAACCATAAACATGACTGCAGAAAAATATTGGTGATCACATTAAGACATGCAGTGGTACTGCTGGTAACACCCCTGCAAACGCATAATCACACTCACAGATTTTGGGAGGCACTGTTCGAACCCAGAATGATAGGTATAGGCAGGACAGGAGCTCAGTGAGGCAAAACTAGAGGTCACATTTGAGTGTGGGTGCACAAAACGTGATGTGTACTCCTGAGACTTCTGCCACTTGAAATAGAAGGCATCTCATATTCCTTTAGCCTGAAATTCAGGTTTGGGTTTCAAGAACCTGTTTTTGTCCAATCACTAAAGAAAGAAGTAACAGCGTAATTTTTTTAACACAGTTATGCCGTTTGGGGTTTCATGGATTTTGGAATGAGAGCATGCAAATGAGTACCTTGCAGATGGACCCTTTGAGCCCATATGAAGCTTTCTTGACTTGAGTGGGATCTGGGGCCCAGTTGCACGTGGCACTTGGCAGCATTAGGGCCTCACCATGCTGTGGAATGAATCCTAACTTGGTCAATTGCATTTGCAAAGCTATCACTGCTGTCCGGACAAATGTCGCCAACCTCAGTGATGCAGCAATGTGGAAGATCAAGAGGGCTCGTTTCGCACGTAATCGTCAGAAGAGTGTGCGTTCCCTGAGGGACAGTGTGAAGGGACCAGTGGAGTCAAAGAGAGCGCTCTCCCTTCCAGAAACCTTAACCACCAAAATTCGTTGAGTATCTGTTTATATTTTTGTGACGCACCTGTATCTTCTCCCTTAGGATCGTATCCTATCGCTGGGTACACATCACATTTATCAATATTTATCCAGTTGGGATAGCAAATTTAGTTTTCTGATTGACCTGGACATTATTCAGATAATGGACAGTTAGTGAGTTTGACAAAGAACATAGACAAACATTATGTCTGGGCTGCATTTGTTTCAAAGGCCAGAACTAATGCTCCAAGACCAGATCTTTGTTTTTATTTGTAGCTAATACATAGTAGTTATGTCTAAGATAGATTCAGTGTTTACAGAAAAATTCCTCTATTACTGATTTATTAGTTGTAATTATTAATCGGTGTATGCAGCATATGTTAGACATCATAAAAACAACTGTTAATGTCTCAAATGAGCTTTGGATATCTTCAGAATTCCTTTTTTTAAGAAGACAATATCCACTCAGCACGTTGTTCCTGCCAGCTTGTATAGGAGGACCTAGGTGCTGGAGAACCATAGGCCTATATGGAGCACTGTACAGATATCTTCCCAAGGAGAAATAAAGCTTACCCATTCCTACTTAGAGAATTTTACAAACACAGATTAGTCTTTATGTTCAAATTAGACATCTCACATTGCTCCTAGCCATATAATAGGAATGGATAAAATGTTCAAACCTGGGTGCTGGTGAACTGTTAAAAGGTAATTTCTTTTCTCCAAAACAAACAACACCATATTTTGGGACTCTTAAGTAATCCTTCTTGACCAGTTTCTGATCCTGCATAGGGGCTCCTGTCTGGTGACTCTTGTACCAGCAAAACTGAATGATGGAGAAAGCTAGAATTATAGAACACGGTGCACAAAATCTGTAGGGCACAGAAGTGACGTGTCAAACAGTTAAACTCACTGCCTGACAACACTGCATGAGTAAGTGAACATAAATATGCTAGCAGTGAATAAATCCTGAAATATGACAGTGCTGCCTTTTTAAACAGAGTTGCTCTTGTTTTGTTTTTTTTTTTTTTAAGCCGTGAGCTTGACCAGACACGAGCAGTCTGCTCCAGCACTTGGAGGAACGCCAGAGCAAACACCAGGTGCGTTTGACCGGGAGGGTGTATTGTGATGGAACAGGAAGGCACTAGTGCTGGCTTTCTTGCTGAGTCATGAGATAAACTTAGGCAAGATGGAAATTATCTAACAAGCACAGTGAATCAGTCTCAGCGTGGTTCCAAAAGGTGTAAGTTCAAGCTTTGCTCTTGATCATTGCTGAAAACTGCCCCCAGTTGTAAATAGTACCTCAGGGCTGGGAAGAGTTTATTCAGAGTCAGTCAGTGGTGCTGGCAGTTCCTCACCCTACTATGTTTTCATTGCCCAAAGGAACAAGTAAATCTTTAGTAGGCTGGCCCCATGGGTCGCCTATGTTCAGCCTGATCTTTCACCTTCAGATTTTAGAGACAGCACACAGGATGCTTTTTGTCAGTACTGTAAATTACACTTGTCTCCTCCAAGTCCCTTATTTTATATTTACTGACATTTTGTGAAGATGTCACCCCTCAGTCAGGCGTTTGTAGAATACGTAGCTCAGCAGGGTCCAAGTAATCTCTAAATAATTCTGGCTACTGACAGCTCTTGCTCTGAGTGAAGGTATGAAGCTCTGTTCACTGTGTCATGCTGTATTGTTTTCAGAGAGGGTGAAGGATGAGAAATGAGATTTTAATGCTTCTGAAAATGTAGTAATATTTCTGGAAAGTAAAAGATCAGGAAAAGTCCTTGGAAATGACTGTTAACTAGTGTTAGTATGACAAAATACTGGCAAAATTGAGCATTTTATCACTGAGCTTCTAAACTATATTGTTTAGCAAGTGAAAGTAAAATAGGTTAATTTTTCAGATTTATTACTCATTGAGTTCTGTTTGTTCAAAAAGTATTTTAGACCCCTCTCATTCCCCCCCCCGCTTTGACTCATTTCATTTTATCGCCTTTGTTTTATTGAAAATTTCACGCCATATAATAGACATGAAAATAAGTAGGGCTGAAGAAAAGAGTCTAATATCATCTTTATGAATATGGTGTCTTTTTGATACAATTTCATGGACAGTTTTAACCCAGGTATAATATGTAGATTGATTATTTGTCAGGTGATGTCCACAAAGCTAAAGTTATTTTCTATATACATTTTTACTGTACTTTTGAAAATGGTACTTGCTATATTTTTGATGGTAATTAATTCAGAATTTGTTTTCTTTTTGCATCTGCAAATCTAGGTCCAGCAAAAATTTGGATAGAGAATTTTCATTTTGAAGGAAAGTTACTGTACATAAAAAAACTCAGTGAAAACTCTTTGGAATAAAAAACATTATATAATATGAAGTTCATGGTTTATTTTGACCAAAATGAGACCAGTAAAGAGAAGTTATTCTTATTAGAAGTGTTTCTGAAAGTTCCCCCCCCACTAGTGATTCATTTTCACCTGTCATAGAAATAGCAAACTTCTCCCATGCTCAGCAGAACAGACAACTGGACAAAACCCGTTGCTCACTCACCAAAGTTTTCCTGATGAAAAACCTAAGACAGATGCAGTTGTACCAGCAAGGAAGTCCCTTGTCAGAATAGCATATTATATTGAGAATATAAGTAAATTAGAATATTAAAATAATTCTTTTGTATTTGTTATGTAGCTATGCATTTACATGAAGCCTAAAGCATGTAAGAAAGTCTATGAGACTAAGTGGATGTTGGTTGCTGGCTCGTAACCCTAACACAGAAATGCAGGAGCAATTTTAAGATTATTCTTTGAGCTAATCTTGCTTGTAAGGTCTGTTCTGTAAACTTCAACTTAAACTGTTCTTGCAAAAGTAAGGACTGTGTCCAGTAGTCAAAAGGATTTATCTTTGAAATAAAATCAAGTAGTTTGTTCTATAATTTTTCTTCATACCAGCTTGCTTTATCTTAATTGTTTGCTGTTAGATTTTTTTTAGACAAGGATCAGAAAATACATCAGAATAATTTTTAGTAACAATTAATTTTAATTGTTAACAGTTATAGTTTTTAATGAACAAACTAAAATTAATTGTGTAATAAAACCTTAAGTTTCAAGTCTTGCCTCATTTGCCTTCATTCTTCGTTTAGTCATTATCTGGCAACATTTTCTCCGTCTCCTACCTTTGCTGTTTTGTACATCCTCCTTTGGCAAAGACTCAAGTCTGCTAACATTTGCTGACAAAAGACTGAAAACTATGCCAGATGGGAATTTGGTGGCAGTGGGATTTGATTCTTCTTTAGTGCACAGATGTGAAGCAGTAATAACACTGAATCTGGCAGAAATACACTGGGATAGGAAGAAAAGCAGCTCTGTTAAACATTGGAAAGCTGAGAAATGCAGTTTGGTGTACACAAGTGTTACTGCGCTCTTGAATCTGAGGCAACAGAGGAACAATGCCCTCAGAAATGTGTGCCTATCTCCTGTGATTTCATCGTGTGACTTTGGTCAGAAATGGAGCAATGAACTCTGGAAAAAAATCTGATGTATTCTGTAACCTGTTTACAGTCTAATCCAGTGTCTGATACCAACGTGTCTCTTGTTCCAATAGGACAACCCTCTCCAGAGAATGATAATACAATAAAAGACTTGCTGCCAGAGGATGCTGGGATTGATCACCAGACTGTCCACCAGCTCATTACTGTGCTAATGAAGTTCATGGCAAAGGATGAGAGCAGCGCTGAGTCGGACATCAGCAGTGCTAAAGCTTTCAACACAGTCAAGCGCCATCTGTATGTCCTGCTTGGTTATGATCAGCAGGAAGGATGTTTCATGATTGCACCACAAAAAATGCGTATTTCCACCTGCTTCAATGCCTTTATTGCTGGAATAGCACAAGTAGGTGAAGGCACTTACTACTTTTTGCAGCTATATCTCATTGTATGTTGCTGAAATGGTGGTAGCACGGCCTTCTTTGTACCAAAATAATGGCTGACTGTGGTAATCCTACTTAAAACTCTTTAATACCTCTTCAACTGGTGAAAGAGTTTGGGAACAAGGATGGCTGCTTGTTCTTTATCCTCAGAAGATTGTGTAGCCTATTCAAGTGCTTTCTGTAGGTCTTTGCTTTACATTTAAACAGTAAATAGTTAAAGAGAAATTGTAACTTCCTACTGGTACTCTAAACATGCTGCATCATCGGCATAGAGATAATGGCTTTGCGTGCACGCAAATACTACCACTGTGTGAAAAATTAGACACTGCTCCAAACCTCTCTGCCTTCTTTCTCTAGTCTTGAATGCCTGCCTTTCCTCATGTGTCATTTCCTTCTTTCCCATTCAGGAAGACCTGGGATCCATGTGTTATTGCTTGTTTCCTTGTGTGAATGGCCTGTAAACTCTTCAACATTGCTCACTTTGCAGGAGACTCATTTTCCCTCTTCCTTAGAGTGCACCCGGAATTTTTATTTTCCCTTTCCTAGGGAGTGGTGCCACCATGATGAACTTCTGCCTATATTGCTGTGGTAAATGACTGAGCACATCCTTGCCCTGTGCCTTCCTTCTCCATCTTATAAGGAGGACTGTAATTTCCTACCTCACAATGCTCATCAAAGGCTGAAATAATTCTTACTGATGGAACAGATGGTGATACTAGGCTGGAAAACATTTCACTCTTGTAGAATATTCTTCTTATTTGCAATGAAACACCATCATCACTTCCGCACTTTTTCCTCATCCCAGTCTGTTGTAAAGGATTACCTTAGGGGAGAGAGAGGAGTTGTGACTTCAGATTTCCTCCTGTCCCAGTTCTTAAAATGCCTGTGGATACTGAAAAGCTGCTAGCAGAGGGATTTTCTCAGGTTCTCACAATATTCGGTGAGAGTCCTGCCTTTCTCACGCATGTTATGAAAAACAGTAGGATGGTTTTTTGTAAGCTGGACCAACACCTGGTGTTTTGCTAAGTTCTGTTTATGGTACATTGGAAAAATATTTTGAAATGGGTGTTGTAGGACTTTAGCCAATCACCCTAGGAGATGGGTGATCACTGACCAATTGCCTTATGGGGCTAGGGTATATAAAACGGCGTTATAAATTAATAAAGTTGCTTCTTTTGCCTTCTCTTGCTGAATCTGTGTGTTGCTCAAAGCTATCCTGGTGTCTCCTATATATGCAGTACTTATCAGGACTTTTTCGTTTGTACACTGGAATCAGTGATTTTTTGGAATCAATTGTAATGTAGATATTTGAATAAACTTTCACAGTTATGGAGAGGTCAATGTATCTGTATTTCAGCAGGCAAAATAGAAGGGGTTAATGCAAACCAGGCAGCTCCATTATCTTGGAGCATCATTGCAATCTGTTAATCATCTTTCATTTGTACAAGTTTAAGCTGAAGCATGTAAAAGGCTATTCAGGCCTCTTACTGTTGCATTTGGATTCTGGAAGTGGCAGTTTAGATCACAGGGCAGTAACTTCCACATTTACATTTCTACATGGTTTCCAAGTTTGGATTCCCATAATTGGCCCGATCTTCAAAAGTACTACTTAATGCAACTCTAAGTATCAGCCCCTGTCTTTCCTCTTCTGTCTTTAAAATGTCTTATGATAGCTAAATTTGCCATTCTGTTTGGAAAGCTTTGCAGTTGAATCCTGGCTCCCCTGACATTAAATGGAGTTTCATAACTTCAGTAGGCTTGGATTCTTCTCCATGTAACACACATCAAAACTTTAGTTTTTTGGGTTTTTTTTTTATTTTTGCTTTCTTAGCTGAAGGGCTGCTTTGTGTTGGGAATCCTCTTTGCAGCAAGAGAAATGCTATTTGCAATCCGAAGTTGCATTTACAGAGTGAAAACTCAGTATGGAGCTCTTAAAAGATCTATTTCAGTTACACTTCCTTCCCTAATCATAAATATTTGCATTCCCCAATCAGCCATGAAGGTCGGGACTGGGCTGACTTGCTGGTTCGTTGATTTTGATTCCAAGCTTTGTTGGAATGGACAGTTCAAGGAAAAAAACCCACCCAAATGACTGTTAGTATCTTGCATCATAAAATCTCGGTTTTGAATTCTTGAAAGCATAATATGCCTTATTCTGTCCCTAGCAGCAGAAGTTCCCAAATTTTGGTGTTTGCAGTCACTGCGGTGTTGCCCCGCATGGTGGCAATGTTGTCCAAGCCTCTCCTAGTAGGGAAACCAGCAATGCCGGGCTCTGTTCAGCATCCCAGGCTGGGCTCTACTCAGCATTTGCAACATCACTTATTCCAGATCTTCCTGTGACAATTTAAAATATGGGTCTGCTGAGCTTAAGACATGTCTGCATTACAGTATGCACTGTGTTAAGGCAGGGCTCTGTCTTCCTTGTACGGATGAGGTTTTTTTCACTTAGCCATGCTATATAACTGCATCACACCCTGAGGGGGCAAGGCATTGCAGGGTAGGACCATATTTGGTGGTTATATATCATCTGTTTGACAGGATAACCCTACATGGATAGACATGGGATTCATCTGTTTAGCTCTGTGCATGCAGCACAAAAATGTGAGACAGCTGCACATCAAACTGGAAGACTTTACAGGGAAGAACTTTTAGTCAGCTTGTTCAGGAGGGAACTTGAGATGAGTTCTGCGTTTGTAAATTAGACTCATCCCCTTATTCTAATAAAAACAAAACTGAAAAAAAGAAATACAAACCTGCAGGAAATGGATGATGTGGATAAACCTGATGTTTATGTCTGTTTAGATGTACAGGGCTCCTGATAAATTATACTAAGTTCACTGATGTCTTAGATCTCAGCGTTTGTGCTGGCATTTGCTTGGCCTTCTGTTATACCTTCCTGGGTGTCAACCAGTATTGGTCAGCCTTGGAGACAAAGGCTTTGTGGATCTCTGTTATGATCTAGTTTAGATGCTGATTCAAGACATGTGGCTTTAAATAAAAATAGCTAATGTGGCAAGACTGATGGGAAGAGAATGAGTAATAGCAATGCAGTTTCAACTGACGACACAGTTGTGTCAGGGTAGTGGGAATATATGGTCACACAGCACCTAACCATCAGGATTCAAACCTCTAGGACAGGCGCCAATAGGGTGATGCTCTTTGAAGGTCATGATGGAGGCAAGGCTTATGACTAGCAGTAATAACAGCAGCCTGTCTACAGCAACACTGCTGCTTAAAACTGAGCATTTTATTTAGGGCAAGATATTTTTCATTAGCTTTATTCTTGGATCCTTTGGGATTTGCACACTTAGACTTTTTGCCTAACATTGCAGACACACCTTTGCTATAGTGAAGAGTGGGATTCTTGTCTCATTACTTGATTGCAGAACATGGGCCTTAAAAAACTTTCAATAGCTACTGTTGCAAGCCTGATGAGAAAATAATGACTAGCGGCAAGGCAGTGTTAATACAGGACCCCCAGATAACCACCTCCGCAAACCCACCATTGCATACTAGCTGTTAGACATGGGATATACTGTATATGGTTTTGTCTGGTGAAGCACGATCAACTTGTGCTATAATACAAGGTTATCCCAACGTAATATATTTTATGAACTTGCCATTGTATGTTAAAATTTAGACTGTGCAGGATGAAAGGCATATCTTCTTTTGTTTCATTTTACCTATCTAGCTAAAATGAGAATGTGGCAAGCTGGAAGAAGGTTTCTAATTGCTCATGAGACTTCCTTAAAAATGCCTGTTTCTTTTCACTTAACTAATACCTCAACTGTAGTAGTTATTTTGCTTTTCCACATCTATGGATTTGATTTTGATGAGCTAACTCCTGTGCTAATATTCTTTTCAGGTAATGGACTATAACATCAACCTGGGAAAACACCTTCTTCCCTTGGTGGTTCAGGTGTTAAAATACTGCTCTTGTCCCCAGCTAAGGCATTACTTTCAGCAGCCTCCTCGCTGCTCCCTCTGGTCCCTCAAACCTCACATTCGGCAGATGTGGTTAAAGGCTTTGCTTGTCATTCTCTATAAGGTGAGTCGTCTTAAAAAGATGATGTCCACGTTAAAATTTACACCTTGATTTGGAATTTATTACAGGGAACATCTAACTGTAAAGAGCACTTTTCTTTGATTTGCTTACTCCCTGCATTTAATTTCCATATCTGAAGTAGTTAGACTTTCATCTGTGCTACTGACCTTAGTTGTGCTGTCTGTATTGTCTTTCACATGATTACCTGAGAAGGAAAAATATGGATTTGAAAATAGGAAAATACTATATAAAGTTCCAATGAAGAGTATTTCAAGTAGCTAAGAATCAGGTTTGTTTTTTTTTTTAAAGAGTAATTTTAAATGGGGAGGATCAGCTTGACAGCTTTTATTCTTTAGCTGAGTGCTGCTTTTTAAGAAGTGTGTTTCAGTTGTAACGTGTTTACGTGGTACAGTGGATCTGTGAATACTTTTGGTATGCTTAACAAATTTCTAGCAGGTCTATAAGGATACATGCAAGGAGGTGGAGACACTAGAAATGAATGATAATGTGCTGATTGAAATATTTGGAGAACATTTCTGATGAGAGACCTTTTGCATTATTATTAATAGTTGGCTTTGTCATATATATATACACACACATATATTCAAGAAATCAATATATTAAATGTCAATAATAGAGATTTCTTGAATTTAAAAAAATAACTCTGTGTGCAAACCTGAAAACAGTCCTGCTTCTCATGATGTGCTTAGAAATGTATGATAAAAGGAAGGCAAAGGGTATTCAGCTGACAATATTCTTGCCATTTTTCTGTTTTACTGCCTAAATGTTTATCTAAGGAGAAGAGTTAGTTTATAAGCTGAAGCTTTTTCTCTTTCACTGCATAGTACCCCTACAGAGACTGTGAAATCAGCAAGATTGTACTTCACCTAATCCACATCACAGTCAATACCCTCAACGCTCAGTATCACAGCTGCAAGCCCCATGCAACTGCTGGTCCTTTGTATAGTGACAACAGTAACATAAGCCGATACAGTGAAAAGGAAAAAGGTATTTATAACACTCTCGTTTAGATTATAGTCATTGATTTAAATCATTAAGTCTTGCAGGTGTTGTAGAAGTGGGTAAATATGGTCTGAATTTTAGAACATAATATTCAGAATTAAGTCCAAGGTGTGACTTGTCTGACCAGCTGTAGCCATCTATAGTAAAATAAATTCACACTTTCTCTGTAGGCTAAGCAGAGCACAGCAGCGTAACATCTCTCAGAGGGAATGTAGTTTAGACTTAGTAGTTCAGTCACCATGCTTGGATAGTCCTTGGCCTTTTCTATGACAGCATTAACTGATTGTGTCTGTACACCAGGTGTGCAACCAGCCTGACACCACATTCTGATTATACTGTATAATAAATGGCA
Source organism: Actenoides lindsayi (assembly GCA_025331215.1). NCBI lineage: Eukaryota > Metazoa > Chordata > Aves > Coraciiformes > Alcedinidae > Actenoides > Actenoides lindsayi. Next base: position 18,925 of record WTSP01026556.1, read on the forward strand.
TAGTAGCAAATATTTGATGCTGGAAAGAAAATGATGAATTCAGTCTGTAGTTTGCTTTTCTTTGTAAAAGAAGCTGAAGTTGAGTAGCTTACAAGGAGAGATATATGATGTGGATTTCTAAAGGTGGAAGAGAATGGTTCAACCCTTCAAGTCTCTCTCTGATCGTATGTGCTTGCTAGCTGTAGCAGAGGTACTGTGATGGTGTGAGATTCTGGCTTGAAATAGCATGGTGTCACTGAGTGTAGTTCCTTACAACTGTGAAGTTTATTACATTATAAGTATTTATGATCCAAGTTTAACAGGTTCTTTTGATGTTAATCTGTAGCTGCCTTTCAGCTATTTCGCCTTTTAGCTGCTTATTTATATTTATATCCTTCTTCTCAAATGTTCTTTCTAGTGTGCAGCAAACTCTTCTGAAGAATACAAGAAACACTCTTTTTGTACATGTCAGTATCTTTTTCTCTTTTGCTGCTTGTTGCACGTGAAAAGAGATCCAGCAGAACAAGGACACAATTTTGTTTACCTGAACACCCTATTACCCAGCTCTAGCAAATTAAAGCAACCTTAAACTGGATGTAAATGTTGTATTGTATATTCTCATTCACTTGGACATTTTGTATTGCTGGAGGAGGGCTAAGATGGTTAAGATAGCTGTGGGCTTACTATGAATTTGTCTTTTTTTTTTTTTTTTTTTCTTTTCTGAGTTAATGACATAACTCATAATGACTTAAGGGTAGTAATAATACATTTACAATGTATTCAGTTTCTGGATTGATTGAGGTGTCCCTAAGACAAAGCGAGGTGCCTAAGTGCCCAGCTTGCATTTCACAGTAAGTGCCAAGTTACGTTTACAAAACTCGATGTTCCAATCACGTGTCCAATATTGATTCCCAGGGTGGCCTTCTGTCTCACTTCATCATTGTTTCCCTATGTTTGAAGTAAGGAGAATAATATTTACTTGCTTTCCAAAGCTGTTGTGAAAGACTTTGGGCTGCTCAGAGGTAAAGGGCCATAAATGGGCAATTTTTACTCTCCACATGCTTATGTAATCACAGGGCTGATACTCCTCCATTGCTGAAGTGTTGCAGAAAAAAAAGGATGTAGAAAAATTTTCCTCCAACTATGAGAAGCAGCCAATATAATTCAACAGGACTTGGAAGGTTGAAGCCTCTTGCACCTTTTTTAAGGAGGCTTGTTTAATCTCTGCTCAGGTAGTGTGTGTGCTGCTGTCATCAGCAAAGGTGGGGCTTAGAAGATCAACACATCAGGAGTTCATTGTTGTGCAGTAAGAATCCCTATGCTAAAGATGGATTTTCCCACTATTGAACCTTTTTCCTAATTCTTCTGCCAAACTTTGTTGTGGAGATCATGGCAAGTGTACAGACTATTGTAGAGATGATGATAAATCTTGTGAGAAAAAAACCATTTGTTTCCAAGGAGAAGTTAAGACACATAGGACATGATGTTAAAAGTGATCTCCTAACTTCTGAAAATCAATCCCTGTAGAAATTCTTACTATCATCTTTGAATGATTTTTCTGGATTCATCATATCAATTATGCCTGATGTTTTTAGGTGGTAGGTCCATAGCTGCACATGTAGTAGAAACTTCCTAACAATTTCAAAGCTAAGGATATTAATGTCCAGTTTACATCTTCAGTTTTGGCCATTGTAACTCTTTGTTTTACTTGCCTCTTCACTCCTAGACAGCAAATGCATTTTCTCTCCATGTTTGCTTCCTATAATAAACATGGGAAACTTTTTTCTTCTCTTGAGTGCTCTGTTTTCTTTATTGTCCCAGTAGTGCTTCTTATTTCCTTGGAGATGAATCACTAGACATGGTAGATATGGATTTTCTCTTTTTTTATTTCTTTTTTTTTTTGGTAGCCATTTCATGCAGATGATGCCGTTATTTTTTGATGGATAAATCCATTTGGATCTTTCTTTGTCATTTGCAAACAGCAGGTCTTAAACTAGAGTGTAATGTTTTACTATTACTACTTAGATCAATACTTTCCTAATTCATACTCTTAGATCTTATTCTATTACAATTACCAGCTTCCCAAGATTATCCATTTCTTCCTTTTCACTTTCCTATTTTGCTGGTTTATTACTGACCCTGCAGATTTTGTGCTAATTTCAATCTTCTTCAATTTACTATTTTCCACTGAGCCCTACAGAAGTTATTTACTCAAGGCAGTGTTCAGCTCTATTATATTTCTTCCATCTAAAGATTCTGTATTACACTGTCAGTAGAAAAGATCAGCTTACAATGGTAAAAATGGTATACTTTTGTTGCATTGTGACCCATTTTTCATTTATCTCTGTCTTTTTTGACCTTAATTCAAGATGTAACAAGAATGAAAGAGTTATGCTTGGGATGTAAATTTTCTTGCAAACTTCAGATGATTCTTCATTTTCCAATTCAAGTTTAATGAAACTAGCTGAGGTTCTGTTACATAGACAGCTTTTCATTCAAGGAATTGCACTCTCTTAAGAGTAATAAAGTTTTTTCTTTCTCCAGCAGAGGAAGACAGTGTTTTTGATGAATCTGATATTCATGATACACCAACTGGACCTTGCAATAAAGAATCTCAAACTTTCTTTGCAAGACTGAAAAGAATTGGTGGCAGCAAAATGGTGAAATATCAACCAGTTGAGATGAATGCTCAGAGAAGTATGAATTGTTTTGTTGGTATAAACTCATGCAGAAATACAATTTCCTACTCTTAGTTTGAAGCTACCACCTTTCTTTGTAGAGTTTGTTACACTGCCTAATTTGAATACTAGTACTCTGGCTGGCTGGCTTTTGAGAGCAGGTACTCCCCATTTCCCTGAATGAATTCTCTTACAGGAATCTCAAAAGTAGTCACTCCACAATGAAAATACCTAAAATCAGCAGTTGTTTTTTTAAACTTTAAGCTGTTTTGAATGTAAAAATGTTTAAGAGGATTTGTCGCAATTTTTTTCCACCATTGGGCTGAAGATTTTAACTAAATTTTTTTCCTCCTGAAATTGAATATTTTTTTTCCTTTTTTTAAATGAGGTGGGACTCCTGGGTAAGCAAATTCGTTGTTGCTGCTGCAAATATTACAGTTTTCCATTGGTGAAAAGGGTCATTTAGTGGTTTCAAAAACTAAGAAAGTTTGTTTACAAATTTAGGTTTCCGAAATTAATACCCAAAAAAGAAAAAAAAAAGGAAGAGATTTTCACCACTACCCATATGCCTTTTTTTTCTTTCCAGTGTTTGCACAGGGAGGGAATGATTCTGACTACAGCAAACATCTACTTCAAGTTTTCTCATTGCATTTTTTTGTACAGTGATTCATATTTGGGCATTTTGAAATATGGGGATAGTAATTACCAGGAATAGTCTGTTTTATGTGAAAATACGTCATTCATAATAACAACAGTGATAACCTTTTAAAATGTTCTCAATGAATGTGTTCACATAGCAAAATACCAATGCAGTGGTAGTATCAGCAGGTATGACTCTGCTCACTTCTACTCCTCCCTGGGCTGGGGAGTTAAGACTGTGTGGTGTGGTAGTTGCCAGGCTCTGCTGTGGTCTAGGATCAGTGGGAAAAGTTCTCTGAACACCTGTCTGACCTTGGGCTTGCGCTCCTACTCCTCACTGCTATTGCTACCCTTGCTTCTGGAATTAGAAGCACCAATTTTAAGCCCACTTTAAGCTGCAGTAAATAACTTGTAAGTGTATTCTAATATACGCTGATGTCCAAATAATGTTCACGATGCTATAGTCCAAAATAATTTTGAAACCTTCTCAGAGTGGTCTGTGTAGCTCATTTCTTCTTTAATCTTTCGTGACTAATGCAGCCATCCCAAGTGTCTGTAAACTTACTTGCCTGTGCCATCTTCTTTTCAATGCGTAAGGTTACACAGTCTATCTTCAGGGTACATCTGTCCAGGATGAGTAGAATTCGGATAGAATTTGGATAAACCCTATTGTCCAAACAGTACTTTTTTGTTGTTGTTGTTCATTGTAAAAATCCGTGTAATGTGGTTTTGAAGTTAAAACAAAATCTAGACAATTTTGACTAATACTGGGTTTGTATTTGAAATGCCAGTCATACTGAATTGTGAGATGAAGATATCTGCCAGAAGTCTCCAACTGAGGTAGTATTAGCTCTTTCTGTTTTAATCAGGTGAAATAGAGCTGGCTGAATATAGAGAGACGGGGGCCTTACAAGACAGTATTCTACGCTGTGTGAGAGAAGAAAGCATTCAGAAAAAAAAACTGCGCTCTCTAAAACAAAAATCTCTTGATATAGGGAATGCAGACTCCCTGTTGTTTTCATTAGATGAACATCGCAGGAAGTCCTGCATAGACCGGTGTGACTTAGAAAAACCACCTGTCCCTGCTGCTTACGCCATACACAAGCAGAGTGATTATGGACGATCTCGTCAGAATTCTTCTACTAAAGCTGAAAATATAGAAACACAAGAACACCTTCCTCGTACAGAGAGTTTTCAGGAAACAAGACGACCTGTCATACCAGAAGTTAGGCTAAACTGCATGGAAACCTATGAAGTGAAAGTGGACTCTCCGGTTAAACCTGCTGGTCCCAAGGAAGATTTAGATCTGATAGATTTGTCCTCTGACTCAACATCGGGTCCTGAAAAGCACTCAGTACTCTCCACCTCAGACAGTGACTCTTTAGTCTTTGAACCGCTTCCTCCCCTTAGAATAGTGGAGAGCGATGAAGAAGAAGAAACAACAAATCAGCTGAATAATGAGGTCTCTGTCAAAACTGCTGCGTCGTCTCCCTCAACTCCTATCAACGTCTCTGCACTGAGCCTCAGCACAACTCCACTGGTCCAGTTCAGCATTGAAGATTGTTCCAAAGACTTTGGTTCTAAGGATACAAGCAACAATGTGTCAGCAGGAATAGAGGAGATCCTTTCCACTTCTCCCAAAGATCAAAAGGGCTCTTCAGATTTAGTTAAGCCAGAAGAACTTCAGGACATCTCCTGTGGGAACACATTAACACTGAAACAGAAAAGGGACCTGCTGCAGAAGTCATTTGCTCTTCCAGAAATGTCCCTCGATGATAACTCTGAGCTCAGTGTGGAGGAAATGAGACCTAGTGGAGTAATTCCAAGCCCAAATGTAAAAACAGTCCTTATTAAAGTCCCTGAAGATTCTGAAAACCAAACAGAAAGTGATAGACTTGATGCCAACACAGAGTCTGATGCTGAACAAAACATGGAGCACAAACAAGAAGAGGAGACCGAGGAGTCAGAATTTAAGATTCAGATTGTTCCTCGCCAGAGGAAGCAGAGGAAGATTGCTGTGAGTGCTATTCAGAGAGAATACCTGGACATTTCCTTTAACATCCTTGACAAGCTGGGAGAGCAGAAGGAGACAGGTGAGCTCAATCACTGACTCAGTCAGAAGTCTTATTACTGTGTGAAGGTTTCCGTTAACAGGCCAGTGTAAGGAGAGAGGTGTATATGCACAGGGAGAGATGTGTATATATAGCATCTGCTGTGCTCTGAGCTAGCTAAATGCTTTCAAGGTGTTTGTTTCTTACAAGAAATGTACTAACCATACGGGTATTGTGCAGGTCTGAGGACCCGTTGGAAAAGGAAGTGGAGCTCATTGACAAAAATACTGGTTCTGACATCCAAGTTAGGGATTGAAACTCCATGGTCTCTTTACGCAAGGCATCAGAAGACTTGTTGTGCTTCTGTGCCTTTTGTCCTGCTAATCTAGTCCATGCTATGCTCATTCTCTTTTGTGTGCAGTGATTTTTGGCCATTATTTCTTCTGCAAGCATAAGGCAGTGGAAAGCAGACTGATCATGAAGTGTAAAGCTGAGCAGACTGTAGAATCCAGAATTAAGAGCGCTTGGTATTAGCCACAGTTTGCATTTAGGATCAGACATTCACACATACTTTGTTTTTATACACTAAAAACATTTTGTAGTCTTCTTTGTATTGAGTATCTCCAAAGTGGTTGTTAAAAGATTTAATGTGCAAGCATGGGGAAAGCTGTACAGTATTTCTGTGTATCCCAAGTGTTTTCAGGTCATTTAGTGCAGGGTTTTGTTACTAAGTTTGTCAGGTGGAGAGAAAGTGTGTTAGCTCTTTCCTGAGTTTCCAGTTGGATGTGTCAAACAGCTTTAAAAACCTGTATGCAGCTGCCTCTCTACTTCTATGGCTGGTTTGTTCGTTTGTTTGTTTTCAGGATTTTTCAGTTATTATAATTTTACCAGCCTTTTTTTTTAACATATTAATTAAAGAAGGAAAGAACCCTTTAGGCCACAGTTCCTTGTTGCCAGTGAATGAGGGGGAATCTTTATGCATTCCTGACCTCAAGTCTCAATTGCTTCAGGGGGAACCATAGTATAATTTCCTATTACAATATTCCACTTTTACAAGAAGTCATTCAGTGTGATCATAGTTATGCAGTTCCCTTTATGCTTCAGGCCTGTTGTCCCATTTATGGTTCCAGTAAGCTGTAGAACCAGTGGAGCTTTGTAAAAACAAAAGAGTGCTTTTGAACCTTTTGCATAGATTCTTAGAGAAGAATGGTCATGAAAGAATTGTGCAATTAGACTTAAATGTTTTTTTGACCATTAGTAAGGGCCGGTTTTCGTGCAGTAGCTAACATTGTTATTTTTGGAACTGCTTGCAAGGATTGTCCCAGTTCTGAAACACCACATGGAACCTAAGATTATAGTGTACGTGATGGTTATTTGGCTGCATGCATCTAAGTATGTCATCCAAGGGGAGCATAAAACATTCACAATACCTCATTAAGTGCTCATATAGCAGGTTGAAACAGACAATTCAGATAAGTAGATAATTTAGTGACCTGGGTAGTTTAATGTGTCACTTCTGTCCTTCTTTGTTTAGCCTTATTGATTAGTTTATCTGAGAACATATGTGTTGTAATTCATTTAAGTAGACTTAATATCATCATCATAATGGGCTGATTATAATTTCAAAGTCGTTCAAGCTTTTTTGGCCTTTTATACTTCCATATATTTTAGAAGGGCTTCTGATATAACTGATCTCTGAATTAAATATCCAAATGAATTGTTTCTTCAAGTGCATCATGCTGGGCTACAGAGTTTCCTGCCTGAGACTTTTTACAGCATAGATACATATTCATTTTTATAGCACATGCTGAAACCTACCATCAACACTTGAAGATGTCTTTGCTTTATTTTTCTCATATTGACAATATCAGTCAGCATAAAATAAAAACATTCATTTTAATGGCTCATTTTTCTTTTTAATTGTAGAATCTTAAGCTCTTTGAATCTTTAGGATCAACTAAGGGATCAGCAGCCTTTTGAATGCAAATTGATAACATGCTTTTAAAAGATGCTAAGTTGTTACTTAAAATAGGTTTACATCAGTGGTGCCTCCCTTATTTCCATGTTGCTGGTTCTGATAATCACTCTGAGTGGTGTCAAAATCAAAGGCTGTGTGCATTTATTAGTTCTGAGCTTCAAAAAGCATAGGTTGAAATCTCCTTGAAAAAATAATTTTAAGCAGTAGATTCCTGTGCCTCTTTAAAAATTCTTATGACACACACACTGAGTCCTTTAAAAATTGCTGGGAATGCCAGATGGTGAATGGATCACTGAAAAGATGTGAAAATCCATCCAGGGAAAAAGAGGATGGAAAACATTCATTTATTTTAAATACTGAGAATTTAAGCACAATTTTCACGTGCAGATCCTGCTGCCAAAGGACTTTCAACACTGGAAATGCCAAGAGAGTCATCATCTGCACCGACCCTTGAAGCAGGTGTCCCAGAGACAAGTAGTCACTCTTCCATATCAAGTAAGTTTACCTCTGATTTGTGGATTAAATCTAAGGGACTGTATTCGTGTGTCAGATGCATATGGTAAATGCCTTCTCCTGAGTTTCCTTGATTCTTGGAAGTAAAGCTGTGTTGGGTATCATTAGATCTGTTGAATCTCTGTTGATCAGCAGGTAGTGACTGCAAGATCTGTTGTGAGATGGCAAATTTGACAAATGTGCTTTTCTTGGATTAGAGTAGGTTGCAGCTGAAAGCAGTATTTCACTAGAGCTGTTTATTTTCCAAGGAGAGAAAGCATTATCAGTGGGCAGTGCACGGGAGCAGAGGATGAGAGCTGCGTCCACACGGTCTTGAGTACACTTCCTGCAGTACCTTAGGAAATGTCGTAACTATTCATCTGAGACTTTCATACGCATTTCAATGGAAAGTGAACATGATTGGTTTAATTAGAACATTGACCCATGACTTAACAGAGCAGATGTAGATAACATTGGAAGGTAGAGGCATCTTAGAACACTAACAAAATTCGGAATGGCCTGTCCATCTAGGTAGTGCTAAGTAACACATCCAAAGGTTGATGGGGCAGAATTCTTGACTAGTAGAAAAGGGAGGGGAAATTATGACTTGCTTTGATACCAGTGAGCTGCTAGATCAGCTCAACCAACTTGTTGAACTGCAATTTCAGATTGCTGTAGAAAAGGCAAATTTTAATTTCTGAAATTCAGCATCTGGTGATTTGATTGGAAGGAGTGTCTGGCCTATTGAGAGATGTTATTTTAGACATGCTAGATGAGTACGCCAAAGTAGAGGGTTCCTCTCCAGTCTTACTACATGTGTCTTGTGGCATGTGCATCTTGTAGTCAGAGTACATTTATTGGCCACCTAACGATACAGATGTCACTAAAGCATCTAAAGAGGTGCTAGTTAAGACCTACCTCTGTCTGGTTTCACTGGGTGCTAGGTGTTCCTGTAAATTCTAGGATATGAAATTGGGAATAGCATCTGTATGATATTGAGCCTGACAGGAAGATTTTGCCTTTGAACCTCTCTTCTCGAGTAGAGAACTCCAGAGCAATGGAGGGATGATTGACTAGATCGCTAGCTGACATGTGAAAGACTCACCAGCTACTATATGGAAGTTACATAACTTCTCATGATTGTTTGTTTTTTGTTGGGTTTTTTGTTTGTTTGTTTTTTTTCTTAGAAGATCTAGTCAAGGAAAACTTCCCTCCCTATGCCACTAGTCAATAATTGGCATGAGAGGTCACATGCTGGTCTACAGCTATCAGCCTGGCTCCAGCACTGTTCAAAGGGTGACAGCTCTCTGGGTTTTTTTGGGTTTTCAATTTTTTTTCTTAACTTATCAATATTTTAAATCATGACTGTCCTTGAGAAATCAGGTAAATAACCCTGTAAATCCAAACCTGCCCAACAATAGCCTGGTTATATGAAATATGCATGATTTTTTTTTTAATTACAATCGCAAAAGCTGATAAGAAAATTCAAAGAGATCATTTTCTATATTTTGACAGTCATCTGTACTTCAAGCAGTCTTGTCAGTTCTAACATTAATTACTGTTCTTTCATCAGGAAATTCTATGCTTGATAAAGTGATAAAGCATCTATTTAAAATCCTTGCCCTGGAAACTATGGAAATTCTATTTTTCTTCTAATTTGCTGTGAAAGGCAGCTGCAGTATAACTTTTAAAAGTGAAACATGCAATGGGCTCTTGGTCTGGTTCAGTTCCAGAAGTTCAGTTATACAAGGACTGCTTTGCAGTAGTGCTGGAGAAGTTTGTACTTGCACTCTGATACATTGAAAGGATATAAAGAGGGAAAACTTAAAATACTTCACCTAATAAAATAATTTCAGTGTGCAGATTCCTTCTGAAGTTATCATTGTGTTTATTATTACTCAGGGCCTATGTTGACTTCCTCTGGATTTGAAACTTTCATATAGAAACTGAGTAGAGCAAGTTTAGGAGAAAGCACTCAACCCCTCAGAGCCTTCTGAAAGTTGTATTTTATACTTTGTCACAGTTAATGGGAAATGCTGGCTTTATTTTCAGAGCTTACCTAGGTATGGTTTGGAATTTTAGAACCGAGCTACCTGATATTATGTTAATACTCTTTAACAGTGTTGAATGTAGCTGCAGGTGAAGATAATCGTTAGGAGATTTTGCTTTGTTGCTCTTGCTTTAAAGCCCTGTTGAGGAAAGCACTTAAGCATATACTTAAGGCTATGTTTTAAAAGCACGGAGCTGCACGTCTGCAGTCTCACGTGCCTTATTCAAGCTTCATACTGTGAACACAGCTTTTGGTTTCAGTGATGGAAATGTATTGCTCAGACTCAACTGTCAAAGCAAATGTATTATGCTTGTTCAGTTTGCATTCTCTTATGAAGGGAGAAAAAAGTAAGAAATTCAGGAGTTGTAGATGATTGTTTCTTCCTCCAGTTAGGCACTGAGAAAATATATCATCAAAAAAGTCTTAGATTTTATATACACATTTGTGGGGTTTCTTTTTTGTATGTGAGCATTATCCAGTGAGACATACCTCTTAAAGCAAATAGTAATATCTATTTGAAGAAGTATTGTAAATAGTTGCATGAGGAAAAATTGGGTGCTTATTGCTTAATAGCTCCACATAAGAAGATTGGCAGTGAAGTTACAGAAGAGCCCCATCTTCAAGGGCATGCTGGCTTCATGCTTTAGAAGAGTATGCAGGTGTTATGCCTGAGTGATGGGCATTTAGGAGGCCTGTTCTGCTGGCATTGCCCATGAAGGGGGCTGATGGTGCACAGCCAGTGAATTTGTTTTCCTGTGGTGAGCATGGGCAGAGCAGTCCTCCATATTTTGCAGGGAAGACACTGAGTTTCCTTCTCTGGGACATTGCATTTGAGTGAGATTCAAGTATGCATTTATCACCTGTCAGCATGGGAATTTTGGGGTGGTCTCTTACACTTCACAGATACCAAGTGATTTGAAGAGCTTTCATGATATTTGGAGACGAAATGCACTGACAGTTGACATAGTGGTGACATCCTGAATCCAAGTCATTTATGACTGATGTCATTGGGGCCAGAATCGTACCCTGTGTAGTTGTGTGAAAAGTGCACATTGACTTGATCAGGATCCTTAGAGCAAGCGGTCTTTGTTCTTTCAGTATTTATCTCATGCTGGCTTGTAAGATCAGGAAACAAAAGTAGTTTTACATGTTGTCTGAGCCCCTGAAATCCTTTTGCATTTCTGACTTGCAGCTCAGTTCAGACAAATGAAAAGAGGGTCTTTGGGAGCTCTGACAATGAACCAGCTAATGAAGAGACAGCTGGAACACCAGTCTAGTGCTCCCCACAATATCAGCACTTGGGATACTGGTGAGCTGCATTTACTGTTCTTTATTTCTATTTCCTAAACCAATTACTTTTTGTATCAATCCACTAAATAAGTGAGTATTTCTATTCTGCCACTGCAGAGAAGTAATCCACTCTCAAGTCTAAGGTGATCTTTATAGCGAATACCGATTCTCACCTGCTATGATTTGGAGTAGTTACATATTTAGGAGTTAGTCCCTCTGAACAGTGGTGTCCTTACAATTTTGTATATTACTTGCATTGTTTCCTGGCCTCAATGAATGAAATTGGAGTATCACTGTTGGTTTTATTAGGTATAGGATTTCCTCCCTGGTGCATGGAATAGTTTTTTTGCATGTATGCTTACAATGGTGTTGACACACCGAGGGGTTATGCCTTATACCAGCCAGTTTTATTTGTCTTTAGAGAAGTTTTGGCCAGCTCATGCTGAATACCTGAAGTTTCTGTTCACTCAATGACCTGTTTTTTTCTCACTTCAAGATGAATACAAAGCAATGAAAGCTTAGTTAAGCACATGATTTCCTCACTACTCAAGTGGTTTTTTTGTTTGGTTTTTTTTTTCCTTATATAAAATATTTTCTGTTATGACCAAATTGATAGCAGATGTCACTAAACAAAGAATTAATTCTGGCTTATCATAAATGCTAGACATTTTATTGTTCACCTTTATGTTAGTGACATTATGGAATCATACTTCTTTTAAGAATTTATTGCCAGATCCAGATGCATGTAGGGAAAAGAATGCTTAAAATGTTATATGGAATTTAGTGTGCTTAATGAATGAATAGCCACCAGTTCTGGACAACTGAGTTTTTTTGCTTAATTCAGTCTTCAGTGTCGAGTTCCATCAAACTAAATCTTGTAGCTGAAGAATGTCTAAAGGTATGGTGTATGGTACAGGATTATCCTTTCTACTCTAGTCTGCTGAGTAGCATGCTCAGCATGAGATCCTTAAATCATAAAGGTCAGAATTTGTCAATGATAACAGTGGGGTTTTTTGTCCTATCAGCAGGTATGTTTATTTACTGAAGAGACTTAGCTGGTATAATCTAGTTTCTCAGTCAGGGGTTTAGAAATGAAAAACTTACTGCTTTCATTCTGCAAGTAGCCTGTATTCAAGAGAAACAAATCAGTACTCAAAAACACTTAGGAACTCTGTCTTGTTAATCTCTTTCCAAGTCCACCAGCTTTCTTCACAGCATCTGTGACTTTTCACTCCAACATTCATTCCCCTCCAAACATGGGGATACAAAGTAAAATGTTCTTTTCTGGAAAGCTTTGCATCTCTTAGTCTCTTTATCATCCACAAGTTTTGAAGTAAAATTATTATTTGGACAGAAAATAGTTTTAGGGTCTGTTTCCAGGACAAATGGTCAGTGGGACTATTTGTCATTTCAACGTCGCACCACAATTTTAAGACTCATTATGCTCAGTGTAAGAACTAGGAAATAGTCTTATTCCACACAAATATATGATGCATGCCTGGTTCATGTATGCTTTATTTATTTATTTTTTTAATTGGTAATTAGCATGTGTCTCTTTCATTTCTTATTTCAAATCACTCTTTTTCCAAGTTTGTTATCTGTAAAATAAAAGAATTTTGTGTCTAGCTTCTGACAGCTTGAACTATACCTGACTTCTAGTTTCTTGGTATTTCTAAACACTGCCTTTCTCTTTTTGTGACTCATATATTCCATCTCTCGTTGAATCTTTACAGCTAGCACTTCCTTTTTAACAACATTTACTTTTTAAAAATGCCTTCTTTGGTATTAGGTTATCTGTGTCCTTTTTCCTTTGTGGACTTCTTTCATATCTCTCTGTTCCTCACCCTCCTTTTCTGTGCTTAGAAAAACAGCTCTTTTCTTTGTTGTTTTATAAACAGCTATTGTATTTTTCTTTCTCTTGTTTTAACTGTGTAAGACTTGTGCTAGTGACAGATGCTGAATTAGTAGTTCTGGAGACTGAAGTTCTATATTTATTCACAGAGCAGATACAGCATGGAAAGCGGCTGTGCAATGTCCCTGTTTGCCTAAATCCTGACTTGGAGGGACCACCACTAAGAATCAGAGGTTAGTTCAGTGTCTGTTTGACCAGATCTCTCTGATAAGACTTCCAGAGAGGCTTTTTGGTTAGTACCGAACGGTACTGAATTTTATATTCTGTTCAGCTATATTAAAGCCCTCAACTGTCCTGCAGAATGTAGGCTATTAAAAAATTATTAGACCTAAGACATTTTATTCAAGACAGGGACAGCTGATAAGAAGTACTGATCTTCTGCTAGTATGTGTTTTGGCTGTCAACCCGGAAATGAAAGACTCTGTGGACCACTGAGTGGTTGAATCTCATTTCTTTATGAACTCTCCTCCCTCACAGCTGAAATATATCCAGAGTTTTTTACAACCTTTCAATAGGGCAGTGACCTACTTTCTTTGCCTAAATCATGTTTTTTTTCTACTGATCAGGATATATGAGAGGGTATTTTTGTTTAGAGTAATAAGTCATATTGCAACATTGTAACTTGCATTATGACAACTCTTAGCGTTTGTGTACTGCAATGGGACTTAACATCTAGAGAACATGGCATTGAAACTTCCCAAGTCATGGTTAGTGAGATCTTCATTCATTTATTAGAGGGGAAAAAAAATGGCTAGAAATATCTCACAATCTGCTCCTATTCCTTGCATTCTGGATGGTGTCCTACACATTACTGAAGAGTATTCTGAACTTCCTGGAGTGTCTGTTCATACCCAACAAAATTTTAGGGTACAATTACAAAGTACTGAAGTCTGTATGTAAAAGAAATATTTTCTTCCACACTTAGTAAAATGATTGTTTAAAACATGTCTTACTCTTGTGAAAGAAGACCTTATCATTCCACATATTTTGAGTTCAGAAACTGTGGGAACTTCTGAGGTTATTTTGCCTGAGAGCTAATATTAAATTTGCTTTTCGTGCCATAATTGGCATCATCTCATCAGAAATTCCATCTGTAAGTAGCATAGGTGGAGAAGTTTCCTTCTGTTTCAATAGTTAAATATTACCAGAACTGGCTAATGTTAACATTAAATCTGAATCCTCAGATTGAAACAACCATCAAGAAAGTAGCAAGTTCCACCACAGGTTATGTAATCCATTGTCATCAAAAGGGCATTGGTGTTCTTCTAAAAACTGGCTCACAAAATGAGTTTTGCGTAGATTGGTCTAGAATGAGATGCCCTTGGAGAGTTTATATACATAATGAAGGTGTCTACCAGCTGAGCTCCCTGGATTCATTGTTGGAGCTGAACCGTAGAGAACAGGTGTAATGCTGTCTCTATCATGACAGCAACATGTGGCAACCAAAATAGATATTTTTCTTTAAGAAATGAATCTTTCTGTCTTTGTGTCCTGCAGAACAAAATTGCTAACGATATATAAATGATCATCACAAGGCATCTCAGATGAATGACCTAGCTTGTACATCACAGTCACTTGGATCCAAGTTTCTGATGGCTCATGAATAAGTCTGATTATTCTTGAGATTTTCTTAGCAACCAGAGTAGCTGGAGAGTTGCCTCTTCCATATGCTTTTTTGTGCCATTGCTGTTGGCAACTTAATGAAAACAAAGGGACTAAGGGAGAAAAACCTCCATACTGGAGAGATGTTGAACTATCAGACTACCCTATATTGCAGTAAGTCTGGAAAGCAGAGCTCAGAGAATCCAAGAGTTTGACTCTTCCATTATACATAACTTTTCCCATGAAAACAAGCATCTATCAGAAATTAGGTGCACAAAAAATGGCAAAGGGAACCCCATATGTTGGTGTGATCACAGTGGCTGTGCTGCCAGCTGAACAACTCAGCTTTGAAGAATAAAGATGCTTATGAAGATTTTCATTGGCAAGCATTTCTGACCATTAGCCCTGCGATGTTCTCAGTGCTTCTCAACTCCTTATGATTTTTTTCTTCTAACAGTCCTTCTCTGGTTTGCTTCCTATGCCTTTGTTAGAGATGTTAGGAATAGATTGATGACCTGGTATTAAGACATATGAACTTACTTCCTTCTTCATTCACTGATAACTATTGGAAAATAATTCCCCAGAAGTATGGAGGAAGACTGAGAATCTTCTGGTGATGAATCTCATAACAACTGTAGAATCATCCTCTCTCCCTAAAAATTGAGTAGATAAAATTACATACACCTTCCTGAAATGTTTGTTCTTGGTTATCTTTTTGCAAAGATTTTTTGTCTCTTACGGTTTTGTTGGTTTATTTTTGTTTGTTTGTTTGGTGTGGTTTGTTTTTTTTGTTTTGTTTGTTGGGTTTTTGTTTTTTTTTTTAATTGATAGTTTTAGGTAATTAGAAGAATCTGGCAGAAGCAAGGAATATGCTATGTATGCTTTTGTAGACACACTTTGTTTCTTATTTCTATGTACAGTGAAACCATTATTGTTTTTTGTTAGAAATCTGCTCTTCAAGCAGTTTGGATTTCTGTTTAGTGATTTTCTTGCCTTTTTTTTTCTTTTTGTTTAATTCCCCCCCAACTGCCTTAAGGTGCCACAAAATCTAGCTTGCTGTCAGCACCCAGTATAGTCAGTATGTTTGTACCTGCACCAGAAGAATTTGCTGATGACCAGCCCATTGTGATGACTGACAAGTAAGTTATTTTTCTGTTCCTTTCAAAGAACTAGTTGAACTTCAAATAGGTCAAGTAAAGTATAGATATACTTCATGGAAATATAAAGTCCATTATGTAATTTATCTCTATGCTAAGTTTTTTTTATTATTTTTTTTCCCCAAGGTAAACATTTTCTAAACACTGCCAGCAAGATGTACTTTTAATTCAGTAGAAAACGTGTGCGTTTGCGCAGGGAACTGATGACTCAGGGTATTGTATGTACACAGAGGGCAGGGGAAGCACTGTCACCCTATTTTAAATCAAGAGTTCCTGGTAATCCATCAGAAACCACTTTTGCCTTAGGGAAAAAAACAACAGAAAGCTCTTTGGAAAAATTCCTTCTGATTTCTGTTGAAATCGGTAACTGTTGATGTGTAATAAACATAGCATTTTTAATGCTGATACTCACTGGTCCCGAAAGCTTTTGCAAACCATAACTGCTTGGTTAAAATGCCTCTAAAGGAAATGTTAAACATAAGAGTACTCATTTAATGCAGAAGTAAAGCAGTCAGCACACAGTCCAGTGGATGGACGTGACAACGATCACCAGGGAAAGACAGGGCCATTGTGCAGGCTGTGACTGGAAGTGGATATTAATGTGTGACAAAGTGAAGCACTCCAAAAGTCACACTTACCTTTGGTACGTCCTTTGGCCATTTCACCAAAGCTCTAGCACCACCTATTAACATACAGACCAGCTGAGCTTGACTTTCATTACTTTGTTGGCGTATTTTCTTTCTGTTTAGTAACAAAGGCAAGAAAATTGCCTGTGCAATTCCATTAAATTAAAACATCACAATTTGTTGCAGTCATTAGCAACCGATTGATCGAATTGAGCAAGCCTTCCTACTGGGCTGAGATAAGCCAGTTTCCCACACTGGTTTGCCTTTTTCGTAGGTTGTGAAAGCCTGTCTCATCTCCTAAATCTGACATCCTCTTTATAATTAGACATTATGGAGCCCTTTCAGAACTAGGTCAGTTGTCTTTGAGCATTTCATGAAGGATAAGTGACTAAGCAGCAAATCTGCCCTGGGAAGGGAGACTTCTCTGAAATCTAAGGTTCTGTGCCCCTGAGAGGTTTTTTAATTTCTTTCTTAATAGCTATAACTGCAGTGGGACCCAATCATGTCATTGTTTCCTTATTGCATAATTTGTTATTTGTAATTCATGACTGACAGGAAGGACAATCTGAGATTCTTCCATCTCTTTAAGATCATGCATGGGTGTCATTGTTTGTATCTATGCTGCTAAATAGAAGAATGCCAGAGGCTTGAGCCCTCCCCTGAGACAAGTCATGCAAACTGGCTGGTGTTCACATTGTTGAGGGCTAGTCTTCACTGTTGCAGATTTCTCTTGGATAGCACAAACCTAAGAAGCCCCATACAATACAGTGAGGGAATTGGCTAACAGTTACCAGTGAAGGACCCAAAACAAGGCCTGCCCTGTGGCACGCTTTCCTTTGTCATTGAAGAAACAGCCACTGCAGCTAGTGAGAAGCTTTACTAATGTTTGAAAGCCACGGACTGTTACTAGTTACAGAAGGACCACAGTTACATTATCTTTCTGAATAAATTTTGAATAGAATGTACTAAATAATAGTACTTTAAGAAGACATAGTTATACATGTATGTATATATATTAATACTTCATTTTAAATTTATTAATGTCAGTTTTAAAAAATGTTCTTTGCAGGTGCCATGACTGTGGGGCTATTCTTGAAGAATATGATGAAGAAACATTAGGCCTGGCCATAGTTGTTCTTTCAACCTTCATTCACCTTAGTCCAGACTTGGCTGCTCCCTTGCTGTTGGACATCATGCAGTCTGTAGGAAGGTAAATTCAGGGCTTTCCTCTCTCCCTTATGACTGAAAGAATTTTGTGCCTGGAATTGGTTTTACTTAAACTTCGCTATGTGAAGTAATGTATTTTAGAATTCTTAAGTGAATAACATCTGCTTCTGTCTACTTCTTTGCTACTCATCTTTTTATCAATTTCTTGTATAACTTCTTCCACTGTCACTTCAATTTTGGGCAGCTCCTTTGATGTCCCCCCATTTATCCTTCAAGGGGAGATTCCAGCTCGGGAATCTTGCCAGCTTGTCCCACTGTAAGCAGTGATTTAAAGAATTAATTCCGTTTTTCTGCAGTACTCTTATCTTCCTCGTGTGCCCTGTTTATTACCTGAGCAGCAATTGATGCAGCATACTCTCTGATGTGCTTATTGATCCTGCTTTATTCGAAGAAAAACTTACTGTTGTTTTTGATGCCTTCTGCTATTGCTCCTTGAACTGTTGTGGGGTTTTTTGTCCTGCCTTTTTGTGGTTTTTACATTGGATTTATGGTCTTTTCTGCTTTCGTTTGAGCCATGACTTCAGCTTTTTTGAAAGAAGGCTTCTTTTTTTTGATAAACCTTTCTCACCTTTCCTTTCTTCCACTCTCGAAGTTGTTCTTAACAAATGCAGTACCTTGGCCCTGTGCTTCCATTGTAAAATTCTGAAACAGCTTCTGTGCTTCTTGTCAAGACTGAATTCTCTTGGCTGCCCTTTTTTGCCGCTTTCACAGAATTTTTTACTTAAGAAGCTTTTTTTGCTTTAGAAGCTATGCACAAATGTGGTCAGCTTTTCTGAATTTTGTTGCTCCTGGAGGACTGTTGATCATTCATTAGCATGCCTGAAGCTCTTCAGACTTTTTTCAACTATATTTTATATGCTGTGTAAGGCTAGGTAAAGAGCTGCACCTCCTTATGGGGCTTTCTAACCAACTGCTGCATGAGGTTTTCTCTTGATCAGGTCTTAAAAATTCGGTGTCTACTGTTTTTCTCTTTTAACTTTTACCCATGCACATGGGATAATTGAAGTGCACCATTACTATTGTATTACTTGTCCTTGATGCATTGGCCACTTCCACTACTTCCTGCCTAGGAGGTGGGAGGGGTGCATTGGGGGTGTTTCAGAATAAACTTCTGAGCAATGCTGGAAACGCAGAAATGATGCACAACTCTCTTTTTCCATGTTCTTTTGGGTGACTCAGGTTAAATGTGCTTGACTGTGACTTCTGCAGGGGCACACCTCTTCACAACCCTGGCTCTCCACTGCCTCCCAAATCCAGTTAAATACAGGCAGCTCTTCAAGGGCTCCATTTCCTTTAATTGCAAGGCTGCGGTTCCCTGCTGTCGCTGCTGATGAACTCTGATGGAGGCAATGTTTCTAATCTAGACAAATGGTCTCCATTCTGTGTGATCCTTGTAAATATGGCAGTAATACAGGCACAGAGGGTTAATCATTTGCAAGATAAATTGTCGAGGGCTGAGGGGGCTACCTTCTTCTGTGCTTAGAGGAAGAAATGCTGCATCTTTGTAGTGAGACAGCTGATTATTTTAGAGAAGCAGATGGCATGCAACATGAGGTGTTCCTGGTAAATATCCTGTGCTGTTCTTAGTGGCTGTCGTTTCTGACATTCTAAATACAGTAAGAGACTCCCACAGAGGAATTATTTTGAATACATGCAAAGTAAGTGGCATATACAAGCAGAGAAGCGTTCAGGTGCCTCATGTATATAACCTAAGTCTCTGTCTTTCATCAAGTCGTCTCATATCATTACCTCCAAATATCTGTCTGACAGTGGAGGTGAGAATGAAATAGATTTCTTGTATTTTTGTTCCAGGGTCTTTCAGAATACCTGAACAATACACAGAAAGATTTAAAAAATGTATTTGGATACCCACAGGTATAGATAGGCATCTGTTGGGATTTTCAGAAGAGAAAAAGTTCTGGATTCAAGTTACAGAAATTAGACACATTTGTAAGACTCTGGCATGCACTTAACTTTATGCTCTACTTCCTGAATCAAGATTTTTGACTTGATTTCATTGATTTCCAGTGAGATTTAGCTTTCCAAGCATCAAAACCCTTTCTGAAAATTACATGTCGGCTCCTGTATAGGTGAGGAGCTTTGAAAAATTTAACTTCTGCTCTTATCATGTACATGTGTTTACTGTTTTGCTTTGTGATCTGCTAAGTGAAGGTAATGATGGAGCTTCATGGCCTTTGCACAACAAAATATTTAGAGTAGTAATGATGAATATATACAAGCTGTACATTTCAAAACGTTTCAGATGTTCCCAAGTGTTCAGTGTCATTAATGTCTCATGAAGTTCTTCCCAAGTTAGAAACCAAATGTTTTGTTTATCATAAAAACCACACTTGCATTACTGTATTTAAAAGGAAAAAAACCAACTTTGCAGGGGACTTTGGTTTAGAAGAAATATTTTATGCTGTTGTATTTTTATGCTTTAGCAGATTTTTGAAAATACGTGTAATATCCATCGGGCATGTGATTAATCTCATGCTATTCTGCAGAAATCCTCATGTGCTTTAATGTAAGCAGATGCTCCAGTTATTTCAGAATCAAGGTCTGTATTGCTTGAAGGTAGCTTCAGACCTGTTTTCACCCAGAATTAGCTTTGCACACCAGAATTGGTACGTTGTGTTTTAGTGTGGACTCCTCTTAACAACAGTGGAATTGGGGATTCAGATGAGTTTTTCTGATTATGTTGGGACGATGGAAGAAAATATGATCTTCAATTCCCCGCACCATCCAGCCTGAGATTATAGCACTTTTGAAAGTATGCTGTGTCCTCAGCTTGTCATGCATCATTAATGAAAATTACCATTTTGTTTTACACTGATGCATTCGACTGAGCTGCCTTAGGGTCCTTTTTGGATTTTGCAGTGGTGACTAGGGAAGAAACTGTCTTCAGAACAGAGGCTGACAGATGATTGAGCGACAGCTATATCCAACCTCAAGTGATTGTGAATCAAACATAAACATTGAAGGCCATTTCATCATCAGATGTCAATTAGCTTAGCTCTGTGAACTTGCCGTTTAGATATATAAACTTAAACCAGCTGAAATACTGATATGCAGCAGATGAAAGTAAATATTGCATGGTATTTTGTATCTAAAAGATGCTTCCAGTGTACATCTTTATAATGGCCTTTTAGTGGCTTTTAGTATTAAAGATGTCTTGCTTTGGTATTATAAGCCCCGATTCTGTTCATTTACACGTCCTGGATATTGAAGTGCATGATTTTGCTTTAAAAGTCTGTTCAGTATTTTCATCACTGAATGCCCATATTTGACCTTAAAGTCTATGTTCAGGTATAAAAATAAGTGACCTGATTTTTCAGAACCCAGTATTTCTCATGTGACTTTTTAAGAGCTCATAGGTACTTACTGTTTCTGAAATTAGACCGGTTATTTAGGTGCCAAAATCTGGAACTAGAAGCCTCACTTCACACTGCCAAGTAGAGAATTTTGGCTTAGTCTATGTTGCTGTGTTAATCAGAAACAATTCAGCCAGTAGGCAACTTCTGGCAAACTATTTTATCTTCAAATCCCTCTAGGTTAGTAATTATCCATTCTGTGCATATAAGGCAATAGCTTTACTTAATTATCTTCATGCTAGTACAATGAGGCAAGTAGACTTGTCCTTAGAACTGTTAAGTATTTGTGAGACTGCAAGACTGAATAGAGTTTATATGTTGTGTAAACAAGATTTGACTGAATTTATGTGCTCTTCAGAAGGCGTTTCTGGAGACTTTTAAAATGTTCTCTAAAATTCTTATTTATTATTTAAATAAGTGATACTTTATTTGCTACTTAAAAATAAAACACAAAATAAAGCATGTGAGCTTCACTTATTTTTTATTTTTATTCCAGGCTGGCATCAAGTACCAGTTTTTCTAATCAAGCAGAAAGGTATGGTAACAAAGGATACATTGGCCAAAATGAAAAAATTAATCTAAAGCATCATCCTCCCTGGCTCTGAAATCAAATAAATGTAACTTAAACAAAAATTATTTAAGGATTGGTAGTAAGAGGAAAAACCTGTCCTTTCCTACTTCAAATATCTTGTCTGTTCTGAACCCATATTCATATGTATTGAACTTAAAATAACTGAGGTTCAGACATAGTTTAGAGATGCCTCCTGGTTTCCACAGTTTCAGTGCAAGTTCTCCTAGCTTGTTCTGTGTTCAGTATTTGTCTTGGTAAACAGTTTCCATATATTCAGTCAAGTGAATCATCCTTGTCCATGGAGAACCCCTGGTAGTGATGTCTCATTATGTAAATCAGATACTGAATAGGATAAATTCATTTTTAGAGGCTGTGAAACATATTAAGTTGTGCAGTTTGAGTAAATCTATAATACTTTAGCTTTTTTAATGAAGCCATTTTATGAGTGATTAGGAAATACTTCATCTCTTGAAGGAAACTGAAAGAGGCAAATTAATATTACAATGTGTGTGTTTACCTGTTGTTCATGTGTTTTATGATAATGCCGGGAACCTCACTGTGTATCACTGAAATACACAAGGTGAGAACAGGATTATTTTTCAAACTCAGGTGACTCACAAATAAAACTGTGGAGAATCAGGAAAAATGCAGCCACTGAGACTCAAATACTTTCAGTATGCATACATAACATTTTCATCTCAGCGTAGTTGAGATGGAGTCATAAACCCAACATGTTGAACTGTTTTGGGGCATCGGGACAGACTGAGCAGCTTTTTAACTGAACACTTCCGTAACTAAAAAGAATAGGATTATCTTTATTTGCTCCATGTAATAAGCTTTGAGAAGTGTTTAATCTGCAATTCAATTTCTTCCTTCTTCCTTTTCCTTCCTTTCATTTCAGCATGATGATCCCTGGAAATGCTGCAGGTGTGGCCAAGCAGTTTCTCCGTTGTGTGTTCCATCAGCTGGCTCCCAATGGCATCTTCCCACAGCTCTTTCAGAGTAACATTAAAGGTAATGTGTGATACTTGAGTGCATTTCTGACCCTTTCAGTTACCTCTGTACAGACAACCAGTACAAAAAAGTCATTTGAATTTCAGATGGAAGTTTTTTACGGACCTTGGCCACATCTCTTATGGACTTCAGTGAGCTGAGTTCCATCGCTGCTCTGAGCCAGCTGTTAGAGGTATGTTGGAACTGGTGCTATTTTTATTAGCATTATAAGACAGATTGGATCATTTCTCCTCATTCATTAAGAGTTCCAAACTTGGATCAACCAAAGTAATACGAATTTTTGTTTTGTCCTCTCTGGAAGCAGAATTAGACTGTGCTCACCATTTTCGTTCTGGGTTTTGCTCTCACTGTTTTCTTTTTCCTTTGTTGTACCAGCTTCTGGAATTGTCCTAAACATTGGTAGTTTGGGCCGTCCCTGCCATCTGATGGCAGTTTCTTTAAGTAGTGCAAAAATTTATTACCTGCCTTGCAGTGACTGCCTTCCTTGCACTTGGCTTGTTTCTACTGTAGCTTTTATCCTCCCACTAGCACTAGTTATTTGCATGTATCCTGCTTTTCCAAGAATATGGTGGTTGCTTCATGCGAAGATTTTGACATCACTCTAAAACTGCTTATATCTTTCTGACCTTAGTACTCAAGCCAAAAAAGCATACACGGTCTAAAACTTGATGAGTAATGCCTTTTTTACGGCCACGCCTGTCTAAGCAGGTTATGAGGTTATAACATTTTGGCTCAAAAATTTTTGGTCAATACTTTAGAAAGTAGAAGTATTCCTGTAGTTGTCAAAGTGCACAGCAGAAAAGGACTTGGGTGTGTTTGTCATCTGCCAGCTGAATATGAGTTGTCAGTGTGCCCAGGTGGCCTAGAAGGCCAACAGCATCCTGGCTTGTATCAGAAATAGTTTGGCCAGCAGAACTAGGGAAGTGATCATCCACCTGTATTTGACACTGCTGAGGCTACACCTCAAATACTGTGTACAGCTTTGGGCCCCTCACTACAAGAACAACAATGAGATGCTGGAGATTGTCCACAGAAGGACAATGAAGTTGGTGAAGAGTCTAGAGAACAAGTCTTATGAGGAGCAGCTGAGGAAATTAGGGTTGTTTAGCCTGGAGAAAAGGAGGCTCTCTACAACTACCTGAAAAGAGCTTGTAGTGAGCTGGGGGTGGTCTCTTCTCCCAAGTAACAAGCACTGGGACAAGAGAAAACAGCCTGAAGTTGTGCCAGTGAAGGTTTAGGTTAGATATTGGGAAAAATTTCTTCACCAAAAGGATTGTTAAGCATTGGAACAAGCTTCCCATGGAAGTGGTGGAGTCCCCATCCATGCAGGTATTTAAAACACATGTAGATGTGGTACTTAGGAACATAGTTTAATGATGGACTTGGTAGTGTTAGGTTAACGGTTGCTCTCTTAAAGGTTTTTTTCCAACCTAAACAACAACTCTGTGATTGTGAACTGAACTAAATTTAACTGTCACATACACAGTTCGAATTCCTGGCACAACATTTTCTCATTAGTATTGTAGAAGAGGTAAGTAGGATTTGGTCTGAAGAAATTAACCTCAACACTTCCAAATACTGTTTAAGGGACCACTTCTGCATGTGTATATTTGTTTACAGTTCTCATTTTATTTCTCAGGGTTTAAACAACAAAAAGAATTTACCAGCAGGGGGTGCAATGCTACGCTGTTTGGAAAATATTGCTACTTTTATGGAAGCCCTGCCGATGGATTCACCAAGCAACCTCTGGACCACAATTAGTAATCAGTTTCAGACCTTCCTTACTAAGCTCCCTTGTGTTTTGCCGCTTAAGGTATGATGTGTGGACATCTGAAACGAGCTGTAGTGCCATTGGTCAGGATGTACTGGAACAGTGGGAAGGCTGCAGATGAGAAATCTGAGCGGGTTGCTGTGAATATTTTCTAATGACTCAATTAATGTTTCCAGAGGACTGGATTGATTGTATGTCTGATCCATCCCTTTAATTATATTTTCCTTGGGTAACAATAATTACTCTGACCAGTGCACTCTTTACCTCCTTGTTGGATTTTTTCCTCTACACTTTCCATGCCCTCTCTTTGTCAGATTAGAATACTGAATTTGAGAGAATCAACATTTTGGCAATAAAAATCCATCTGTTTTTAGCTGTTAAAATAAGAAGAGCAGCACCACCTAATTAATTTACCAAAGTACACAATAGTGAGGCAGGCAGAGAGAACTGAGACTACTGGGAGTTGAGCCTAGCCTGTTTGGCTGACCAGGTTCTAGTTCTAGCTGTAAACAGAATACAGTTGAAGAACCTGAATCTGGAAGCTCTGGGCTCTGATTTCTGAGTAGTCAGAGGACATACAGAGGGATCTTATCTCCTAGTGTGTGTATTTCCAGATGTCTTTTCAGTAAACAAGGTACAAACTTTTCCTGAGTCTTCCTAGTAACCACAGAATTCTGATGCCCTTATTCTGACTTTATTTCCTATGGTGTGAATGATCCCAGTGGTAATTTCTTCTGTGCAAAGCAGCATTGCTCAGCATGAGTGGAGAGATCCAAAATCTAATTTTGTGACTTATAACATTGTCTTTTAAATTGAGTATCACCACCAAATTACATGAATGATATTAAATTCCTTGGTATTATTCTGCGATAGTCAGATCTTGAAAGCTTTTCAGATTTTGGTAAATCTGGCACTATCCTGCCACACTTGCTATGCCAATCAGGCATATTCCCTTTGCATATTAACCACCCCAATGTGTTGCATCTTGTCTAATTGAAATAAATAAAAAGAAATTAATTGGAACTTAATAGTTCCAACTGCCTATCTGCCATTCCAGAACATTTAGATGGAGTGTTTACTCTGATTTCTCTTTTATTCATGGGAGGTATCATTAGTGATACAAGTAAAACAATTTCTTGATCCTGAACTTTCCATCTCCTGTTCCTTCCTCTAGGGTCATAAATGACTCTGCTGCTCTAGATATTTGCAGCAGGGATAAGGCAAGACAATGGGTAGACCCTGAGAAGTGCATTTGCAGATGCAACCTGTGTGAGTTACTCGGAAGAAAAATAAGCTACATCATAAGGAACAACTTCAGAGGGGTGTTGCCAGGGTGCGTTCTGATGTTATGGGGTGTGAGATGTAGCCCCTTCTTGGGGTGTAGAGGAAAATGTCATAGCCAAGGGCAACTATGGAAATATAAAATGAGGTAGATGGTGCATATCTCCTGCTAACCCACTGTTTTGTTGTGTTTCTTTTCCCCAGTCCATTTTTATTACAGTGGAAATATATTTCTAGGAAGTTTTTTGTCCTAAAAGAGATGAAGTTAACTATTCTAAACAGCCCTTCAGTGAAATTTTCTCAAGGCCCATACTGTGGTATGTTACCATGGAAAGGTTATGATTGTGTGTTCAGGGATAAGGCAGTTTAGGCAAAGTAAGTAAAGATCAATCATCAGGCATAATTTTTCAGACCTCACCTATAATTTACTCATAGCTGATACCACTAAAAGCAAGACATGTGGACGGAAAGGTACTAATTCTGTTTTGTTTCCTTTTTTTTTTTTTTCCCCTGCCTTCAAATACGTTTAGTGTTCTTTAGATTCTAGTTTAAGAATCATGATTTGCTTGCTGAAGATACCTACCACTAGTGCCACCAGGGTAAGTTGCAAGAAGACAAAACTCTGTTGTCTCAGATTCAGCCAGCCTCTCCTATTCTATGAACTTGTTCTTATCCCCTAGCTAGAAAAGCATTATATATAAGCATAAAATTGTGCAGTCCAATTCTCTTATTTTTTGATAAAGGCTTTGAAATCTAGGTTACAGTAAAGTGTGGGTGGGATTACATTCCTGTGTGGGTGTGAATGTTTAAAGATTTGATGTTCTCTTTTTTTAAAGATTTGATGTTCTCTCTCTCTCTTTTTTTTTTTTTTTTTTTTTTTTTTTTTTTTAAAATAAAAGGACAGCAATGAGTTTCCTTAGAAGTTCTGCAGTACAATTCCACTTAGGTCAGTGAGGTTTTCCTGCATAAACACTATAGAATCTTTCCTATCTCAGAAGCACTGTGTCAGACGTGAGACTCTTTTTCTAAGTTTTTTTCTTCTAATCTCTCATACAGGCACATAGGCAAATGCCAGATAGCTGTTTGACTGAAACAGTGTGAATCCAGCAAGACAACCTCTGAGCTAAAAATAGTGTTCCATTCAGGCATTTCAGAGTTGGAATGCTTTTTGTTTTGCTGAGCAACCAGTTACTGATTTCTCTAAATCATGTCATTGCAGAGTCTTCTGGAGCCTTTTTCAAAATTGCTAAGCTTTGTAATTCAGAATGCTGTCTTCACTCTGGCCTACCTGGTAGAACTGTGTGGTTTGTGCTACCGCGCCTTCACTAAGGTAACAGTGAGACTGTATCTTCCTTTAGGGACAACTGAAAATAGGACAGATAGTCTTATATCCCTCAAGTAGTATGTTTGTAAGTAAAGATGAAATCAGTGTCAAGTTTCAGACATGTCAACAGTTTTAATATAGTTTGGCTAATCAAGTAGTGATCATGATTCAGTGCCTTTTCATATTGAGTTTCACATTCACAGTATAGACACAGATAAAGAGAACCTGCTAAAATGTTGCTCAGAAAAGTATTTTGGTGTGATTTCATGACATGGTAATCTTTTTTCTAATGTAGAGATGATATCTGGTATTCATGCATGCCTTAAAATGTCTGTACAGTTATACCTTCCCTAGTGCACAAGATTAGCCACTTATCTTGTGCAGTAAATGCTTAAATATTCTTGGTAGTGCTTTTTGAGACCACAGCTGTAAGGGGAGGGAACAGATAGCTAAGGCAAGTGGAAGACTCCAAGTTAGGAGCTTCCCAGCTTAGATCCTGTTTCATTCTGTATTGGTGTCGCGTGAAAGGGTAAAGTAATTTGGCAGAAAATAAACCCCCTTGCATTCCAGCTGGTCCTCAGATATCAGAGGGGCTGGGGGCAGCTAGGTTTAGATTCTGAGTGATGTCCAATTTGG
>WTSP01026556.1:46676-73230 GCA_025331215.1 Actenoides lindsayi
TTATCAGTCCTGTAGCACCATCAAGTTCCCATCTCTGCTGTGATCTCAGAGGGCCTGGCTGTGGAATCTTCACTCCATTCCATCCCCTGTGCTTTCAGGCAGTGTGGCTTAGGGCACTGCTGTGAAACGTTCTTGCATACCACTTGCACTCTACCCTGAAAGTTTCTCTGATGTTATACCTTTCCTTTATGTGTGAACAATGCTGCACCTTTAAAATGATTTTAATTTCTAACTCACCTCCAGTCATTATTCCACAATTGGGTATCTCACTTTAGCATGCAAGGTGGTAAGCTGCATAGGAAAGAGAGCAGTATGCGAGCACTTTGAAAAAGTTTTTAGGATTCTTGGATGAAAGCTGTGGTGTACAAATAACACTCAGTTATAACTCAACTTCATTTTTCTAGCTGTTGGTGAGAAGCTGAAGAACAAAATCTGCAATAACTAATCAAACCTTTTACTGAAGCTCTATGCTCCATTATGTAGATAGTTAAGGTACTGAGGAAAAATGTTGCTTCAGCCACTAAGTGCACAGTTTTCCACCCTTGATATATTTGTCAAAACAGTAATTAATCCTCAGGAAACATTATCTCATAAGTAGCTACATGATTTTCTACATTGATAATATACAACTGGAATGTGTTTTTTCAGTCTTGATAAGACTTAAAATATCACTGGAGAAACAGTGAAGACAAAATGATAAAAGGAATCACTCTCCCACAGAAAAGTTGCACCATGAGAAAATCAGAAGAACTTTTAGCAGACGTAATGCTTTGAAGCATAAAATAGAAAATAGGAGTTTCTTTAATTACAGCAAGCAAATATTACCTTTTTTGTCTTATTTGAAAGAAGAGTTTTGAAATGAAAAAGATTCTGAATAGAGAAGAGACTGTCCAGCTTTTGAAAGTAATTTGAGTTAGATCTGTAGTTAAGGCTTGGGCAAGGCAAAGTGAGAAAAACTTAAAGTCCAACAGTGGAGTTTTTCACTAAAACCAAAAAAGGCCCATTTAAAACTGAGGCAAAGACATTCCTTTTGCATTTGTGATCTGGTTAAGACTATTCCATGTATGCCTGATAATGCAAATTGTGAAATATAGAAAATGTTTCACTCTTCTCATGCTCTGCAGTTTTGGCTATTTCATGAAAATTTTGTTAACAATGTGGTATTAAAAAAACCCATGTCTTTCCTATGTGCTTCCTTGTTCAATGTTATTAATATATTGAGTACTTAATTGCACACAAGAAGCATGGATTATAGAGCTTGGTAAAATCTCCTTCTTGATTTAGTTTAATGCAACCAGATGACTCAGAAATGGAATCATTAGTGAATGGTCTCCTGCAATTTACAGCCAAAAATTGCTTAATTTAGTGGAACTCCACACTACATTATTTTTGTTATTTCTGAAAGCTTACCATGGTTTTGCATTAGAAATATCAAATTAATGACTGCTGTTAGGAAAAAAAAACCCAGATCAGTTGTGACGTCTGTGTTTTTCTACAGTGGAAATCACTGTACCCGAGTAAGAGTGTTGTGATAGACTACCACATATCCAGAAGGTGTGTAATTTGTGAATATTGAAACTATTCAGATTTAGTTACTTGTTTTGCAACTTTGAATGTGCTGGCTGGAAAAAAAAGCCAACCTCCTGCTAAACTGTGGAGAATTCTTGTCTTTTCAACGACAATGCTACTCTGACATGCACTTTGTAGAGGTCAGTTCTGTACAACCACTCCAAATCTGTTTTCATCTCCAACATTTTACTAATACCCTATGGCAGAAATATCTCAATTCCTCTTGTCTTGGAGCCTGAAGATTCACGTCAATCAGATATTTCCTTGTCTGAGTTTCTGTTCCAGGTCAGCAATTTGATTTTTTTCAGTGCCTTTGGACCTCTCAGTTGAGAGTACCATATCTTCTGTGAATTGTAATCTTCTTATCTTTAGTTTTCCTTTCAAGTGTCCTAAGGTCCTAAATGGGCACTTTTTGGCATTCTTATCTCTTACAGCTGCAGAAGCTTGAACCTAAACTTAGCCTATTGCTGGCATTCTATTGACCCTTATTAAGTAAAAGCAGAATTCCACTGAATTGGACATGACATGATTTTGCTGTTGAATTTTTAAAAGAATATTGAAGTCGCCTATCTTCAGTATTTCTAATAACTGTAGTAGCAACAGAAATAAAATACAGAACTTTGCTTTATACTGGCTTAGAGGATAGCATACCCCATACCCACTCCATTAAAGAATCAAATTTGTGATTCTTATTACTATGTTTGGGCCCTGAAATACTGCTCGAAATGAACTTCAGTAGTTTCATGTTCTACACATAGACCTCCAGTAAGTCAGAGTTTGAAGGTTGCAAGGCATTTTTTAATAGGGATGCATAAACATTAGAGAGGGTTATTTTGGCTGAACAAAGGCTAAAGGTTGTATTGACTCTTTGGTACCAGCTTTACATATTTGACCCCACTGGGCATTATTCTAATGGAACTGATACCCATGTACAGCTCTGTGGCAGAATATAAAGTCCTTAAATTATGTATAAACTATGCTTACACCTATTTATCCCCAGCAGAATGATAGAATTAAGTAGACTTTGATAGGAAGGGTGCTCTGGGCTATTGACTTCACTGTCATCACTCCTAATTTACAGTGCAGGAAGCAAGAGGTCAGATGTCAAAAAACATTTTGCTTGATTTTGCTTCCTTTCTCAGCACTGCATGTTCTTAACAAATATTATGAGTTTAGACTGAGACAGGAGACCCTGAGAAAAAGGTAGCTCACTGTTTTATTATCCTTAGAACCCAGGAAAGCTCAGAATCATGAAGCCTATGCTTCCTTCCCAGTGTTCTAACAAAGCAGTTTATTATAGCCCAGTTATATCCTTTGCAGCTTACATGTTAGTCTGTAAAATACCTGAATGCTTTTGAAAGAATTTTACCTCTCTTCTTTCCCAGTATGTGCAGGCTACTGTACTGAGTTACTGATAGAATTTAAGTCTGGTGTTTTTGTAATTGTCAACTGTCTGAGCATGGCACTGCATTATGCACATGTCTCAAGACAGTGAAGGCATATGATAGTGGGCAGGATTACTCTTGCTGGTGAATTCTAACAAGTAATCAGGGTCTGTTTGCACCTTGAGCATTGTGCACTGTTCTGTTCCTCATTCCCAATCAGAATATAGTAGAATTGGAGAAAGTTCAGATAGTGGTAACAAACTATCAAATAGTGGGATGAGTTCCACACACAGAGCAACTAAGTAAGGGCTCTTCAATCTGAAAAACTGATGAGAATATGAGAGAGGTCTGTAAGGTCACGAGTGACTCAGACAGGGATGGGTAATTTCGTGCTTTTCCAGTAGAAAAAGAACATACTAAGTTTGTAGGAACCGATGTCAAAGCACGGAAAGGAAAGTGGTTCTTCAACAGAGTGTGACTCCTCTCCAGGTACCATGGGTGCTAAAAAGTTGAAATGGGTCTAAGAGGTCAATAGACACGTAAGTGCAAGAGAAATACACTGAGAGCTATGAATTATAGAGAAACTATCCTGAGCTCAGAAGTTCCCTGAGCTGAAAATAGCAGCTAGGGGAGTAGTGGTGGGAATTATACATGCTTGCCTGGGTTTTATTCTTCCTTTTACATCTGCTTATGGCCTTGTTGAAGATAAGTTACTGAGGACATTTGTTCTGGTCTGAACCCCCCTGGATTTTAATGTATCGTATTATTTTTATCCCAGCACCACACATGGGATGTGTGACTTTTGAGTACTTGTCCCCTCAAGTAATGGTTTCATAATAAAGTTGAACTGATCTAGTGTTTGCTGCTCTTATAAGGGAGTGATTGACTGACTGATTATTGTTAACTTCCTGTAAGTTTAGCTGCCTAGACTGCAGCAATGTATTCAGACAAGGACCACTGCAGTTTGGGGCCCATTCCATCAGCTAAATGTGTTATCTGTCTGCATACTCCATGTAACTGAGGATAAAATGAGGAACTTGAAGTAAGGTCTCTTGATTCATAGACTGGCGTTGTAACATCCATGAAAGACATACCATTCTGTTCTTTTGGCACCTTCTCTCAAATCAGGGGCTGATATTTAAAATGTATTTTTCATTAAAACATGTGTGGGTGCTGTGGGAGACACAAAGCATTGCTGTAAGCTTTGTTAAGCAGTATGCTGTGCAGATACAATTTGGTGACATCGGTTGGCTCTCTGAGGAGGAACGCTAATGACTGGCTTCTTAGTCTATTGCAACCAAAGCTCCTCTCACTTCCAGCTATTCATCTCCCCCAACTTCTTCCCTTTTAGCTGCACTTGCTATTGTGTGCAGCTGGAGGCAGCCTTAACTGACCCTCACTAACTAAACCTCACAAGACTTTTCTGAGGAAGAGGCACACATTATTATTTCATTTTACAGACATCATAGAGGAATTGAGACTCTGACACACATTTAAGAACATAAGTTCCACACATTTAACTTAAGTGAGCAAGTGCATGAGGTTTACAGGATGGAAAATATTGGGCTTTAAATCTTAAGCACACTTTGGATATGCTCTCTTTATTAGACAACATTATTTCACTTGTAATGGTCATTTGAAAGAGAGCTCAGTGTAAGTCTTTGAGCTGATCAAAATTCTTGAGTTGTGGTTAGTAGCAGGTTATAGATTTGTTCTACATTTTTATCTTATCATCTAAAGTCAGAGAATGTCAAAGTAAGATGTGTAAGAGGCTCATCTTATCTCTTGTACCTCCTTGCTGTCTCAGCTCAACAACTCTATTCTTAGACTTCTGTGTTCTAATCTCCACTGGCTGATTTTCCCTTGTGTTTTAAGATGTTTCTCTTGTAGCAGCGGTAGCCAAGACATTTTTTTATGGTGTAAGTGGAAAAGTACGGCTAGTCTGATACATGAAAATAGGTGTCCAAGCTGCCTTTGCATAGACATCCTTATTTTAAGGGGAATGACAATGAAGTGTGGTAAAATGTAGACCATCTCTGGCAAATTTAATGAAAGAATAATGCTAAATACTATAGCATTTTGTTCTCCTGTGTCAATCTTTACTGCTTTCCCCTTTTCCCTTTATATGGAGCTACTTAGTGAAAGCTACACTGCATGCCAAGGCTTTATAACTGGTTTATAAAATCTGTATGCATTTCACATGTGAAATATTAAAATCTTGTACATAGAGCCCAATACATTGTCAAAGGAGAATCACTCTCATTGGTGTCTGTTCAGAACAATCAAATCTGTAGAATTGCGTAAATAATGAATGCTGTCTGCTTTTTGTAAGTCAGGAGAAACCAGTACACATTTGTAACTTCTTTTATTCTCAAACTTGGGTAAAAAGTGTCTTTCTGGTTTGCTAGTGGGTGTCAGTGAATTTCAGGACATTCATAACTCTGTATTCTTCCGTTGTAGGAAAGGGATAAATTCTACTTGACGCGCAGTGTCATATTGGAGTTGCTGCAGGCACTCAAGTTAAAGTCACCCTTACCAGACATGAATCTGCTGCTGTTGGTGCAGGTACAGGAGATTCTCGTGTAATTCTCATACTGTTTCTGTCTTGGCCAGATTCAGGGGTGGGAAAAGCAAGACCAACGTGCTTGCAGAAAGTACCAGCAATGTCAAGGGAAGTGAGAATTTTTAAAATCAAAACCCAGTTACATTTGTAACCATAGGTGCATACATTTAGACTTTCACACTAAAATTTAACAAACTAAATTGGGAATTCACATTTCTCAGGATGATAATGACCTGTGATTCATTGCTTATGAATTGAGCATCATAAAATATATCTCAAGTTGGAAGGTACACATAAGGATTGAATCCCTTGAGCTTCATACCATGTCCTAGTGGAGCATCTTCCCCAGCTGCTGTCTTGTCCTTGAAATGTAGCCCCAAAATCAGTGAGCAGTTTGTGTGGGAAGGGGCGCTGATTGATCATGGGGCAAAACTCAGTTTCTGTCTATTCAGGCAGGCACTAAAGCTGTCTCCCATCCCTGAAGGCCATTCTCTTTTAATATGGAATTTTCCAGCGAAGAACACTTAGAAAATATTTCTGTTCCTTTCATACTCTGGATTGCTGAAGTAGGAGTTAAGATACCTTTTTCTTAGGAAAATCTGAGGAAACAAGGTACAAACTTGTGAAACATCTTTCTGCCTCCAAAATGCCAAGTGCAGCACTGTTTGGCACCACAACTTTGTCCCACAAAAACAATTTGCTGAAGTCCACCAGTTTAATCACAGGTAGTAGGCTCCCACTGTTTGCAATGAGGTAAGCAGTATGTGCATTTAGTAACTTTACATGACAGGGAGTCAGCATAACAGCACTCCATAAGGTTCAAGCAAGGTGTTTGTTATATAGGTTGTTCATAATGCTCCCAGCACCACAGCTTCATTCACTCTTTCCCCTCCTATCATGGGGTCAAAGCTTCATGTAGCTTACTATGGGCTCGTTTGCTTTTGCGTACTGGTGGATTATTCATAGTAAATAAGTGGTTGTTAGTTGACAGAGAAATAATGCTGACAAGTGAAATTATATACCAGTTAGGATAACTCTAAAAACAATTATTATGCCATCAGTGTTAGGGGAAGAAGTTGGGGTGGGGAAGAATAACACTTACTTGTTTGGGTTTTTTTCCTTTCTGGTGGTAAAGGGGTTTTTTTTGGTGTTTTTTTGGTGTTTTTTTCTCTCAATAATAATTTAAAAAGCAAAAATTTGCTGCTTTTTTTTTTTTTTTTTTAAGCCCAGACTTCTTTTCTCAGTCCCAAACAAAACCATCAAATAACAACTACCAACCTCGTTCTGTCTTATGGATGAAGTAATGTGGCTGGATACCATTTGCATCGGTGTTTGTTGACTTGAACTGACTTTTCCTGTCTTACAGAATCAAGTAATTTTTCTGCATTGCTTCATTGTATAGCTCAGTCCAATGGCTACCCCAAAGGGTGACAGTCCCACTGTCTAGGCAATACTGAATTCCTTATTTGAGAATGCAAACAAGTCATCCTAGTTTTGGCAGTGGGATTTAACTGGTAAACACTTGTCCTTCACATTGAGTCAAGTGCCTTGATAGACACAGTAAGCAAAACGCTCTTGCGTTATTTTTATCTCATAAAGATAAAATGGTAATTGCCTGGGTTTTCCTTCTAGCACTGTTCCCATATGCTCTATTCACTTTGCAATCTATTCATACCTTACACAACAGCACTTAATGTGGATATAAACGTCTTTTATGATGTCTCTCTTTCAGAAGCTGATGAAGTGATTCATATTTCCTGCTATCCAAAGCAGCCAGCTTCTGTTTTTATGCAGTCAATGGTAAAGAATAGGGGTTGTATTCAGACCATCTGCCATAGCTGCCTACTGGAGGCATGATGACTACTTCTCCCATTGACTGTGCAAATTGGCAGCCCTCAGTAGTATGTGGTCTGAATCATTCAACAGCCTTTTGAATTTAAATACCATAGTAACCACTAAGGCCATCTTAAGCACTATTGTAATTTAAGAAACCTACTAGTAAAAGACACATATGTATCTGATTAGTTTAATTTTCTTTAGTGTCATTAATAGAAGGAAGATATTGCTTCACCTCTTTATCCCACTAAACCACTACAATATTAATGCTAATTGTGTGGGTTTGAATCCATAAAGCTATAGCAGAGTTAACACAGCACCAAACAGAAATGTTTTTAATTTCCAAGACGGTCATGTCCCCATGGCCATGTTAGCCTATATACAAGATTTGATACAGACAGTGTGCACAGAAGACAAATATTCAGTCAAATATTTGAGTTAACAAAGGAGCTAGGAGCACTTTAATTTAATGATAGATCAGTTGTGGGGTCACTAACAAAGGAATTCCTGGGAGTATACATTTGACACCCACATTCATCCAGTTTACACGGTGCAATCAGTGTCACTGGTGACATCAGCGCTAAGATGAGAGTTAACTTTATCCCACTTTACAAAGAATGAGAATTTTAACTGGATCACCCCAGTCATTGCATAGGTGTCCTGGATGATAATGGGTACATAAAGTCTGTCTCCCTGATTTATCCTAGCAATGACAGCTATCATGTACATGCTGCTGTTCCATGGGTTTCCATAGGAACTGCTGCTTCACCCAGCATTTTGTTTCTCAGTACTTTTCTTCTGCTCACATTTCACTAGCCCACATCTTCATGATTTCCATTGACTTCAAATTAGTGTCTCATTAAGATTTGCTTGTTCAGTCAGGCTCTAAGGTTCAGTGTATCTGATCTGTTTTGTTTGAGCAACTCCTATTTTGGACCAGACCTTCAGCTAATGTAAATTAGTGTCTATCTGGTGGTTCCAATAATGTTTCTATGAAGATGTGATCTACTAATTACTGAATGGAAGGATTTTTAGTTACAATTTTTTTACGTACAATATGTTTATAAGAATATATATATCTAAAACTGATTATGAATGAAGGTATAATATAGATTGATGGTATATGGTATATAGATAGTTCACTACAGTCAGCAGACATTCCCATTTGGATATTATTCTGCAGCTGTATCTCAGCAGACAATGCTAGTAAGAGGCATGACAATTATTTGCCCATTTCTCATCTTTTTTCAGTGTGGGGGTATTTTTTTTTTCTTTTTTTTCTTTACATGTGGCTGGCATTAAATCTCTTGCCAGTGGTGTCTTAATATATTATAATATTTGGAGAGAGAGACAAATTACAGTGAATTGGACTGGAGATGTAAGAATTTTTTCGGTTTGTTTCCTCTCTCCTGTTTTTAGTGTGTTGCAACTTTAGAAAGGATCCTTGTAACTGGTAGTGTGATGATGAGAAAGAAAAGCTAAACAAGGCCTAAGTATTCATTAGTAACGGGATGGAGTTTGTCAGATGTTTTTCACATATAAACTAATACCTGTTATTTAACCCAAACTCCTCTGCACAAAAGATGTAGAAAGCTTACAGAAGGCCTGTTAGAGATTGCTTTGGCTGCTGCTTATTATTATTACTGTTCTTAAAATGTTGTCTGAAATAAATGACTTTTTGTTGGCAAGGGCTTTTGTTGACTTATATGGTGAGTACTGTACAGTGTCTGTAGCAGTGCATTGAACTTACTCTTGGATGCTAAATATACTCAGCCAGATTCTTCAGGGAATTACAGTCCTTTTTTGCAGCTGATGTAGTACGAGGGAATCCTAATCTACACACAAATCGTTGACTGAGAAATCCTTCACAAAGGAAACCAACATATCTGTTGTCCAATAGACTCAATGTCAGTATTGCTTTTTCTGATATAGGGTGTATTAGGAGAAAAATACCTCATCTGCTTGCCTAAGTTAATAAATGGTCTTTCTTTTAAAAGAGAAGTGCAGAGTCATGGTTGCTCTTCGGACTGAGACTCAACTGCCTTTACTGGATTGATGCAGCCCATAACTCTATGGCTTTCCTCTGCTTCCATGTAATTATTAGAGCTGTGGTACAGAAGAGCATCAGGCAATTTCTCAACTGAAATATGAGTTAGATTTCTATTTTATTTCAATTTGGCTTATTCTGGTGTAAAATAAATTCAAACCAGAAGAAGAGTCAACTGGAGCCAGGCCTATGTCTGAGGATACCCAAGTTCAGATTAATAATCTAATTAGGTATGTCCTTCTGGTATTTATCCCAAAGAACAGACTCTTCATAAAGACATAGGTTGAGTAGTTTCCAAGTCTTGGTAGGCAGTCTGAGTTCAGATTCAATATGTTGTTGAAAGGTAAAGCTCATGGAAGTGTACGAGTAAATTCTAGGTCTGTAAATGATATTTGGAAATATTTTCAAGACGAGCAGTCAGTCGTTGAAAGTACTGCTAACACACATGCATCAGTCAACTGTAAAATATATTGTCCAGTCACTACCTGTCTCAGTTTGTGAAGTTAACACGGTATTAATTTTCAAGAAAGAAACTTAAGGCTTAGACCTCAGTTTGATAGTTCTTTTCTGTCTGCTCTTTCTTAAAAAGTCACATTGCATCACTATGGACAAAAATTGCTCATGTGCAACTACAGTATTAGAACAACAAATTTTAGGAATAAGCAAATCATCTTCAGGGTGTCCAGTGACTGAAGCTTATAATGATTAAATAACAGTATTAGCAGGGCTAATGTATGAATGATATGGACATCAGAGTGTTTTGGTCAAGAGATTTGGAAATACAAAGAAAAAAAAAAAAAAAAAGCCGTTTTCAGCAACAGAATGATGCTGACTTTCTCTTGGAAACAGCTTGCATTTTTGTAGTATTGTGGCCTGTACTACACAGAGTTTATACTGCACTGCACTCATATGTTCACAACCTCAAAATTGTCCACCTAATTCATTATTGTAGAACTGAAGTGCAAGTGTTGCAATGTCACAGTGAAGAACATGGCATACTGCCTTATCATCCACTATCATGATTTACTCTATAATGAAACAGGAACATCTGATATATGCAAAGTATAGCAAAGATGTATATTTTTGCTCATAAAGAAAGTCTGACTTATTGTATAATATTCTTCAAATTGCTCCTGCACAGCATATGTGTGTTAATTAAGCATATTAAAGTCAGATTTTTTCAAAATTAGAGTTAGCTCTTTTATAATGGTGAGTTAACTATGTTGTTTGTAAAGAAAAAGAGCTCTAAAGGCAAATTACCATGAATAAAAGCAAGAAGAGATCTAAACTGATTTAACTAAATCTTGAATAACCTATTAGTGTCTTCAGGTTCCTCCAAATAATTAAAAAATAACTTGTCTTTCATTTCTTTGTAGTTTGTTTGTGCAGATGCTGGAACAAAACTAGCTGAATCAACAATCTTGCATAAGCAGATGATTGCCTCTCTGCCTGGAGTAAGTACTGAACCAAGCTCCATCTCTTAGTTTTATTTTTTTAAAAATGTATCTTATTAAGCTTATTTTGCTTCATTTTAATGTTCTTTTTATTTCTTTTCTGATTGGCAAGGTGTGTTGCAGGCAGAGTTTGAGAAGCTTCTTTCTTTTTATTAATGTTGGAAAAGTTTTGAACTTGATGTTGCTTCCCTTACTATCATTGATAATCTTTAGTCATGTAACTGACTTAGCTGGAGACATGTGAGGAACAGACCAGCTGAATGCCTCAAAACAGCAGTAGCAGGGAGGAAAGCTTCAAGGCACTGCCTGTATTCTCACAAAAGATTATCTGGTTAAAGAGAATTAACGGTATTTTTCTAGTAATGTACAAAGCATTCATCTGTATACTGCTGATGAGTGTAGCTAAATTATTCATAATTGTCTAGGCATTGAATATGCGAGGAAGTAGCACAATTGGAGGTCTTGTTTTTTTCCATGACACAGGTGATTGAGTACCCAAATAGATAGATGAGGCTTGCCCCAGGTCTGCTTCAGAAGCTGAAGAAAACTCATTTCCCTTTATGTGTGTCTCTGTCAGCTTTAGGGTTGACCTCATAGGATCTTTCCCATGTATCTTCTGTAGTGTGTGATTTTTTCAAATTTTTTTTAAATTTTTTTTTATTGCAAGTCTTTAATAATACCTTTCCTCCCAACAGAGTATTTTCATTTATACTTGCTTTAAATAGATATACTAGCATTGGTGTTACAAGGTATGACAGGAAAGTGATCATTTCAGAAGAAATTATAGAGAATCAGGCTACCTGCTGCTAGAATGAAACAGAGTGGATGGTTGGAAGGAAATCTTTTGCAATGATTATTTTCAGAGGTCTGAGTATAGTACTTTTCTAACTCTATTATTCAATATTTCAGAACCCACGTGGAATCCTTAGTCCACAAAAAACTGGATGGAGGATATTCTGACAGGGCTGCTAGTGACCTTGTTTTACTGTTTGTTATTCCATCAAGGGAACTGACAGGCATAGCATTCGAAAAGCCGGAAGGTGGCATAGTTCAACATGGTGTAGATTGATACTAACAGACAAAAATGAGAAATACCAAGGTCAGTTGCTTAAAAATAGAATGCTAGCAAGTTTTCAAATTTCAGCCACTAAAGCTCAATTAAGGCTTAATAGTTTTGTGATCAAAACTAAGTCTGGTTCATTTGTATACACAGATAGGGTAATCGGCTTCTGTGCTTCAAAGTGTAGGTAATTAAATAGAGATCAAAGAAGATTGCATTGCTTGTACTTGGCCCCTGTGCTGGTTTTAGCTGGGGTAGAGTTAATTTTCTCCATGGTGGTTAATATGGGGCTGTGTTTTGGATTTGTGCAGAAAACAGTGTTGATAATTCAGGGGTGTTTTAGTTACTGCTGGGCAGTTCTTATGCAGAGTCAAGGGGTTTTCTGCTTCTCACCCCACCCTACCAGAGAGTAGGCTGGGGGAGTGCACAAGAATTTGGGTGGGAACACAGCTGGGACATCTGACCCCAACTGACCAAAGGGATATTCCATAGCATATGATGTCATGCTCAACAGATAAAGCTGGGGGAAGAAGGAAAGGGGGGACATGTGGAGTGATGGTTTTTGCTGATGAGAAGTGGTGAATAAATTCCTTGTTTTGCTTTGCTAGTGCGTGTGGCTTTTTCTTTAATTCTTAAACTGTCTTTATCTCAGCCACAAGTTTTCTCACTTTTTACTCTTCCAATTCTCTCTTCTATCCCACCGCAGGGAATGAGTGAGTGGCTATGAGCTGCTTAGTTACCACTTGGAGTTAAGCTGTGACAGCCCCTAAGAATGAGGCATTCATAGTTCCCCTGTGCATGTACTAGCATTATCTTCACCTCAGACTATTAATGTATAAACAGAAGTTTATATGATACCTAGTGGGTCAGCCATATCATCTTATGAAAAGCTTCTCTCCAGGGTTCTCTGGTCCCTTCAAAGCCTTTATTTAATCTGACAGCATTGGTCTATTGACAGCTTTGCGCACCTTGGGGATACCTTGTACTAGCCAAAGGCCAGACTCGCATTTCTCATTGTATTCTAGGAAAAAGATTATGAAAATTTGTACTGTGAGAATACAACAAGCACTGCCTTGAGTCTTTTTGATTTCCCTTTGAGATTTTCCCTTTTTCCCTTTTGCTCTGGTGCAGGTCGCTTCTCAATGCTTACACCTTTATGGTAAAACTGGAGCAGTGCATGAAGGATTTAATTTATCCCTTATAGTCCTTGCCTTCCCTTCTGAAAATTGCAACTAGCTTGAATGCCATTATAATGCTGTATTTTGAAGGATTTTGCTTTAGGAATATCCTAGAAACATTTGCAAGTTAAATCCAAAAAAAAAAAAAAAAGAGAGAAAAATAACACATTTCAGTGGTGTATATTTTAGTGATGTTTACACAGAAAATACATGTCATTTAAACTGTTTTTTTCATCATGATTAGTATGAACATAAGGGCTTCTGTGCTTTCAACTGAATTTTATTTTGGGGGATTGTAGCTGATTGGTTCCACTTGCAGAAATGCTCAGCTGCTTGAAGAACTGAGTTATTAAGCTCTCATTGACTTTTTAAGACTTTGATTATGGACCACTGTAAATTTCAGGATGACATGACAAGGATATTCTTGAAAGTTTCATCAGTTAATCTTTTATTGCTGACACAGGTAAGAATATTTTATGATGCAGGAAGAAGCTATAGTGACTGGGCTGTCTTTTTATACTATCATCAGATAAGAGGGCATACTACAGTGAGAAGAAAAACATCAAAGAATACCTATTCCTAATAAAAGTACTCTAACTAAAAAGTAAAATAAAGAATTTGATACAGACAAATTGTGTCCTGGTGAACAAGAAACAAAGACAAAATCATGAACGTATACAAAACCCGATATTTAAAATTATTTCTTTTATGTTCTAGTGTGGAACAGCAGCAATGGAATGCATGAGGCAATATGTTGGGGAAGTCCTGGATTTCATTGCAGATATGCATACCTTAACCAAATTAAAGGTTGGTTCTGGTCATACATTGATCTAAAGCGTTTGTTCTTTTTTAACAAATATATGTTTTCTGTAATGAACCTGCCTGGGATAAATGGTTCGAAGTCTTTGAGAATAACTGGCAGGTTTTATTCTTTCTTTAAAAAAAGTAATAAATGTTAGTACTGTTATAGATTAGACACTTCTGGGTGATCAGTAGAAAGTGGTTTATGCAGTGTTGAAATGGATGTTGGTTCAAATATAGTGAGCACACAACAAAACTGCAGGCTTCATTTTTCTGAAATGTTGATTGTAAGCTAATGTCATACTGAAATCACTGTGAGAAGCACAACACTGAGTTGGAAGTGAAACTTCCCTGGCTAAAATCCTCCTTTTTGTAGAGGGAAAACATCTATCTTATAGTGGAACCCTCTGTTACTTCTCAATGCCAGGTAAAGTTAGAGCATAGTCTTCTGAACTACACATCGGTACCCTGCAGAAGGGTGGATTTCCTTCAGCATATAAAATAGAGGCAGTGGTGTAACTAGGCCTTGATGCTTCCAAGTTCCACAAAGCTGGCAAGATGAATGAATGGTGTGAGAGTGCAGCAGAGGGACCATTACAGATGCAGTCTGTGAGAGAGTCTATGCTGTCAAAGATGCAGCCAATTCTAAAACCTGGCAGTAGGGTTTTAGTCCTTGTACACCAGCAACTCAGTGATAGAAAGGAAGTTCATCAGCTGCAAGAGGTAATTTCATCACTAGGCACAGTCAAGTAGCTGCCAAGCTGCTTTTTATGGCATCTAAAGCTCAGTTGGCAGATACAGAAAAACAGTGCTGCCCTGTTCCGGCTAGAATGAATCGTATTGCCATTGCTTATGTGCCTGGGCTTTAGCATATGTGGTCTTCTAAGGACGTTCTTTGACCAAGGTCTTGTATTTGTTTCTAACCCCAAGAGCCACTGTGCTTCTGTAACATGGAGTGCATTTGCTAATAAAGGGTGTTGATGATTTGTTTTCCTGGTAAATCAGTATGGTGTTTCCCTCAAAGAGACCCTCTACTGCTGCACTAGTCCTATGCTGAAAGTTACTGGAAGTTCATTGGAGTGTTTCAGGCTACAGGTTCATGCAAGCATTCTGTGGCAGGCAAGACAGTATAAATTTTAAGCTGTAGTAAATTTCAATATTGGAGTTTATTTATGAAGCAAAAAGATGAGAACTCACTGTCCCGCTGCTCCCTCCACCCCACCTCATGCCCCAGAGTGGACACCATATTGCAAGTTAGTAATACTTACCACAGAGGAAGAAGAATGCAAACCAAACTGAAACTCATATCTCTTGAAACTTGCAGTAACCTTGTTTTACTGCACAGAGTATCACTTTTGTTAAGTTCTTACCCTTCTGGCCATATGCCTTGAATCCCATTGAGTTTTTTAAAACCCCACTCTAATAAGGAAAGCAGGCTTTTGTGCTGGAGTAGAA
The DNA here is from genome assembly GCA_025331215.1 of Actenoides lindsayi. Classification (NCBI taxonomy): domain Eukaryota; kingdom Metazoa; phylum Chordata; class Aves; order Coraciiformes; family Alcedinidae; genus Actenoides; species Actenoides lindsayi. Next base: position 62,025 of record WTSP01026556.1, read on the forward strand.
ATTTACTTCAAAGCACAAACTAATTAATCATTTTCAGCTGAATTGGATTGCCTTCCCCTTCCATCCTTTATTCACCCATTTCTCTTACAGTTCATAACTGCTTTCAGAATAGGCAGGCAAATGAATCATAAATGAGGGAGAGATATATCTGGTTTGCCAGTTCTACAGAAAACCATGAACTTAGCAGAAACCAGGATGGGGACAATATTTGCAGGTATCCTCTCTCCTGCATAAAATATTTCTGTAGAAAGAAACACTGTTTTGCACTTTTTCTTTCTGCTTCTCCCTTGAACTGTAGTCTTAATTTTTTAGAAATACTCCTACAATGCTTAAGTCTGACAAAATGATATTTTCTTATGCTCAGTAGGACTATTAATTTTCTAAATTTTTATACACAGATATAGATAGGGCATGAACTTAAAACGTTACCCAAAGCTTCCCAAAGATGTAGTCTGGCCATTTAAAATTAAATCAGAACCAAATGGTCTAAAATTTCATGTTGTTTTGATTTAGCCATGTAATACAGGATTCTGAGAAGAAGATTAACAAAGTAGGAAAATCAAATATCACCATAACATTATGATTGTAAAAAATAAGCTTTGACTCTTTGGAAAATGAAAAGGCAGTTCTTATTTAACAAGGTCATATAAACTTACTCTTTGGTTCCCATAGTTGGGAAAATATTTGTAAGCATTTCTAAGTTTACAAATAGTCAGAACTTTAAAGAAATTCACAACATCTAGATTCAAATTCTTGTGAGATCATTTAATCTATTTACTTAGGTTGCTTTGTGTTTTATTAACAGATATGTTCCCAGGAAGTGAGTCCTAAGGTTATCCAATTGTACAGTTTCTTACTACGAGTACTTATTATCAACAGCATCTGGACTACCAAACTACCACAAAGAATACTATATGATTTATGTGACCAGTAACAATCCCAACACCAAAAGTTGAATCTTGGTTTTATAATTTTGAAATATCTACTGTTTGTAGAAATTCAGTGACGAGAAATAGTTAATTTGTTCATTGATTTCTAACGTCTTATTTTGCATGTCAGAATAGTTTCATTGAAAGAGTTCAATTATTTTCAGTCCTGCATATTAGCAACTATTGCTTTATAAAAAGGGTATAAATGTTAATTCTCAGATGTTAATCACATTCCAGTTTATAGTTTCTGTTCAGCTTATTATCTTTTTTCCCTTTGGGATACATTTTAATTGGTAAAGCCAAACAAGGTTTTATCTAGAAAATTCCACCATTTTTGAAGAGGTATAATGTATCTACCTGCATACCTGTCTGTTCTTTTTACCTGACTCAAGAACAAAGTCATTAAATATTCATGCCGGTTTGTATTTTTTTTTTCCCTCTCTTTTCTTTTGAAAGAGACTTCAAGTAAGTGATTTTTGAGAGTGTAAGTTGCTAGGTTTAGATACTTATCCGTTATATTATTGCTCTAGTGGTTTTCATCCTGTTATAATAATTTAATAACTGAAGATCTGGATTTTCTTGTGCAAAGAATGTGGCTCTCCTTTAAGCAAACACATGCACTCAGTATTTGTTCTGTTAGTCTCGTAACAGAAGATAACACAAAGTTAGCTTAATTAGAAATATAAAAGTATCTCAAGAAGCACCAATGAAACAAGCTGCCTTAGAGCTGACAAAGCAGGATAATAAATTATCTTTCCAGGCATAAATATTTGCACGTTTCTTGGTAAAAGGTTTAACTCCATTATTTCCAGGACTTAAAGACATTTGTAGCAGCTGCACAGTACAACATGGTCATATTGCCCATGAATGAGTGACAGCTTATTTCTGTACATATAGATGGGATGTTGCACAGGGAAAGCATTTCCTGCCCAGATGCTTTCTTGTTAAATGGTTAGATTTTCTTCGTCTTCACTTAAGCTGTCTAGGTGTGCAACCATTAGTTTGGATTTATCAGCTGTTGACTTTCCTGATACAAAAGGTGCCTACAGATTTTGTGCAAATCATTTGTTGTGGGAGCTCTTGAAAATGTGTCCCTCTCTGGAAAGATCTGCATCATAAAGCTGTTACTAGAGAATATAAAAAAAATGTAATTCTGAATTTTATTGTGTAGCTTTGTAGACACAGATAATGACCCTGAGGAAGAAATTGAAGGGAAATTAAATAGAATATGCTGTTGCTTGGAAGAACTTAGTTCAAGTTAAATGCTCTCTTTTTGGGTAGGAAATCAGATCTTTTCCTTGCAGAGTCACATGAAGACTTGTTCTCAGCCACTGCATGAGGACACATTTGGTGGACATCTGAAAGTTGGTTTAGCTCAGATTGCTGCTATGGAAATCACACGGGGAAACCACAGAGACAACAAAGCTGTGATTCGATATTTGCCTTGGCTTTACCATCCTCCTTCTGCAATGCAACAAGGGTGAGAATGCTTTTCCACAAAAAGGAATACTAAAATGTGTTAGAAAACTTCACAAAATTCTGTCTTTATTGCCACATTCTATAGATGAGACCCATGGTAGTGAATGGTGGTCATAGGACATTGAAACAGCTTGTCAGCAGCTCCCTGATCCTTAACTGAAGAGTTCATTAGTGCAATATTTAAAGTACATGCCAAAGGGACAGTGGAGGTCACTCCATTGGCTTGACTGTAGTTACCTTGGAACTGAACCTGATTCTCATTCTAAATACAGACAATGAAAATGAACAGCACAAACCTGTATTCTTGTCCCAGCTTTGTCCTAGACTCCCTGCCCCAGGACTGTGGGGACTAAGCTGCTTAGGCTTCAGTCCTGTAGATACATCTGCATGTACTTTCATGTAGAGCATATCTAAGTTTTGGAAATACAGAGCTGTTATCTCCTTGTGCTTTAGTTTCTTACATGTGAAAAAAGGACTGTGTTCTGAGTTGAAGGTAGGGAATTCCCTTGAGACTCTATAGGTAGTTGAGGAAGAGCATCTACCAGAGTCTATTTAAAAAAAATAAATTAATGAAATGCCTCTTTGATGCTATGAGTCCTTGACAATGACATCAAATTAGAAATTAAAAAGAGCAGTGAGAGTAGCCTAGTAAGTTATCGATCAAAACCCAATTATTTTCAGTTCCTGTGAATTCAACTGAGTATGTAATCTGAACTTGGTAGCAGAAAGGAGACAGACAAGATGACATCAGAAAAGTGTTATTCCTTTTTAGATTATAGAAACACATTGCTTTACAATTAGAAAGTGCACTAGATGGTGGATAAGTACTTAAGGGCCACAAAAAAGCATAGTCCCTGCCCTCAAAAGTCCAAATGTTCAAGGAGAGGCTAAGGAAAAGAGAAATTAACTCCACTTTACCACTGGAGAAGTGGAACACAATAGAAGTAAGGCATGGTGCCTGCCTCGTAGCTTGCTGTGGAATGAAGAATTTCCTGGCATCACCCTGTCAGCCATGTGCTGTCTCGGGAAGCTGAGAGGAGCATTTCCACTTGGGCAACCCTTCCCATCTGATGATTTCTGTGTGAAGAATCACTGTGTATGGAATCAGTGTATCTGTGAATTTTTTAGCATTTTATAGAGACTGTTTCTTAGACCCACCAAATGTGTTCTGTTGGACTTGTTAATGATACATCAAGTCCACTAAGTTCTGTGAAGTTCTAGTCTTCCAATAAGCTGTACCAATGATCTATGCCTCCAGCACACTGGGACTTCATCTTCCTGTTGTGCATAAGGAAACTCCGTATTTGGGGAAAACCAGAAAACTTAGCATCATTGTAAAATCCGCTCTTTCTTGACAGGCCCAAAGAGTTCATAGAATGTGTCTCACACATTCGTTTGCTGTCGTGGCTACTTCTGGGGTCTCTGACACACAATGTTGTCTGTCCAAATTCTCCATCATCTTGCATGCCTATTCCACTGGATGCAGGTTCACAAATTGCTGACCACCTTATTGTTATTCTGATTGGGTTTCCAGAGCAATCAAAGGTAAGGGATTCTGTGTTTTAAGTGGAGATGTGTTATATATTGATGTTATTATTGCAAAAACTTACTTATTTTTTCATAAGAAAAAAAGAGGGAGCTGTAAAACATTATTAAAACATGGGATCTAGAGGAAGAAATCTCTGTATTTTTTCTTGCATAGCTGCGGTGACAAAATCACTACAATTAGTTTGAGATTCAACTATTTCAAAATATGTCAGCACAGCAGTGAGGAAGGAGAAACTTAATTCCTAACTGAAGCTTTAGCAATGTCCATCTCTGTAGCAAATCTCTCAGAAAGTTATTTATTCTAGTTGTATAGTAGAAATGGATATCCTGTAAATAATGTTATGATCAAAAGTTAATTGTAAACAGTGATGGTTCAAGAACAACTTTTTTTCTCAGGGTGCTCTGGACAAGAAGAGTTCTTGCAAATCATAAGCCATTTGTGACAGTAGTTTAACACAGATACAGCAGCTCTCTTTGACACCAAACATGTTTTTATTAGCAACAGAAGCAGAATGATCGCACATTTATCTAATATGTAAAATCCCCCTTTCTTTCCCCTCATGCAGCCAAGACACTGATGCTTCCCATTCATTTCTTTTGCCTGTTTTTTGCTCTTTCAAATACCTCTTTCCAGTTACCAAGCAACCATTGCAATGTTTGGTGCAGTCATACTGCCACAGATCAGGAATCACTGTTGCATTTGCAAACTGAGAAGACGTCTCTGACTAGAGGCATCTTTCTCATAAGGAAACAGTTAATGTCCAGCACTCCTAGAGGCTCAGACACTGTGGTATATAACACATATGACCAAAGAGCCATGCTTGACTATGCAAAATGTATTCTCTGTTAGCTTTCCAAAACCTACTTTCCTTGACTGGGAGCAGTCCTGTCCCAGCAAGATATGGAAATGCCTTAATAGGACAGATGTAAGATGATGTATTTTGTATGATGGCCTTCCATTCATGTGGTCAGGATCTGAAGGACTTACCCTGGCAGCATTTTTGAAATGGAGTCATACGTGCCAGAGCCTCTATACATTCCTCAGATTGCAGTGGAGTTTTCCATTAAAAAAGTCTCAGAACTAGCCCTCAGTAGCAGTTCTGTGAAATTACCTTTTCTTTAAAGGGATTGAGCTTAATGCCATGCACTAAGATTGCATGGGAGCATGTGTTTGCAAATGCTGTTTTTAGTCTAAAAAACTTTTAAACATGGAGAAGATGTTATCCAGTGTAATAGATTTACCAGTTACTAATGGGAGGGAAATGTGGGAAAGTAAGGGGCAAGCCTGCACAGTGGAATACATGACAGAGGAGTGCTTTGATGAAAGCCTTTGCACTGTATCTCAATACACATTTAAATAAACATTTCCCCTATTTTCTGTTTCTACAGACATCTGTTCTGCACATGTGTTCCCTCTTCCATGCATTTATATTTGCTCAGCTCTGGACAGTGTATTGTGAACAAACAGCAGTAGCTCCGACAGTCCAGAATCAGAATGAATTTAGCTTTACAGCAATCCTTACAGCCTTGGAGTTCTGGAGCCGAGTGACACCTAGCATCCTACAGCTAATGGCACATAACAAAGTGGTGAGTCAGGTGCTGTGTACAGATTTAGTACAGATTAAACTCAGAGGGCTTGGCTTTGTTCAGTGGAATATATCAGATTATGAATAACATCATAAAGCAACTTTGATGCTTTTGAAAAATTAAAGGGAAAGATAATTAGTAGTGGTTTAACCTTGCTGTGGGCCTGAAACAGGATCTAGCCAGGATCTACCTGAAATAAAATCAAGAGCTAGAGTTGCTGCTTGTTGGATTAAGGGCTCCCTGCATCGAGTCTCATTTTAGATATCTTTCTGCTCTTCACAGTGGTCCTATAGTTTCATCTGACTGCCTTACAGGAGCAACTAAGTGTTTTAGGATAATTCTGTGAATATCCATTTGAGTATTTTTTTACCATGTGATAACAAAAAATTGCACAAGCAATAGTGAGAAAATACGCAAGTGATGACACTTGAGTACTCTTAACCTTTTGGTTACTCATCAAAAAAATGAAAACATGTTTTGGTAATAAATGACTTGAAGGAGATATCTCAACTACTCACTGGTGTTGGAGCAGCTTTGTACAATAAGAAACCAGAGGGATCCCAGTAGCCTTCTCATAGGTGCTACTTTCACTTCCCATTGACTGATGATTCTCTGTGCCTGCAGGCTTAGGGTTGAGAGCTTGTTTCTGAAAGGCAAGATGTATTGTGTTTCCCACTTCCCAGCAAGTCATAACAAACCTGTCATGACTTGTCAAAACTTCTTAACTTGAACTGATATAGTAACTAGTTGTTCTGGCTCTGGAGATTACTTACTTTTTAAAATGGAGATCTGCTCTCTATATGGAAATTATTTTATGTAATTCCCCTTTCCCCATGTGAAATATCTTCCACCCCAGGCTGGTATGAACCAACACTTGAATGTCTTTGAACTAGTTACTATTCCCTTGTGTCTTGTCCACTACCTCAAGCTGTCTTTAAATGATATTTTTTTATCCTCTGACATCTCGTGAGGTCTCTGTTTGACAAGCCACTGTTGGGAACAGTAGTTCATTAAGCTCCATTTGAATGAACAGGAAATATGCATAATACTTCTATCTAGCTGGTTGTTTAGTCAGACATGAGGGCTTCTTGTCAAGCCTTAGGATGAGAATATAACCTGAAAGTCCCAAGTTCCAATCCTTATTCTGAAAGTAACTCATTATATAGCTTTAGTGCAAGTTATTATAGTCTTTCCCTCTGCTATTGCTCTGTTAAGTGTAGATAATAATATGTGCCTGTTTCACAGGGATGTTGTGAGGTTAATTAGTGTTTGTAAACCACTTTGAAGCTGAAAAGTACTACATGAAACCTAAGTTTATTATTATCAGGGTGAATATACACGTAGTTCAGACAGCTGTTGTAAATACTCACTGCTTGCTCAGGGTATTTGTCTTGTAGCTGTGAATTTAAGCAATGTAAAACATAAAATGCTGTCTACTACCAAATAACTGGTATTTGCATTTATGGTGCAAAATGAAAGAATTATGGACTAACTGCCAGTTCAGAACAATACGTTATCTTTTGATGGGGGGAAAAAAAAGATGGGTTCTGTGGGTATGTTAATTTTCAAAGATTCAGTAAATAAAAATATCCATTTCTGACATACTGATTGATGGGAACTACACAGCAAAGGCATGTAAAAGATTTATGATGTCTGAAGAGAACAAAGCTGAAGGCAACTTGTTTTGATGTGTGATACGAATTAAAATACACCAAGCATTTTCAAATACTTCACAAATAGGTGTTGCTGCATCAGAGGAAAACTAAATAAAGAAAGATTTCCTTTATGTGCTTGTGTAATATTTAATCTTACATGTCAGTGGTTAATAAATGCATATTTAATGATTCAGTATATCTGCCAAGAAAATACAGGAAGATTCTTTTTAGAGACTGTTGGCTTAGCTTACAGAACTGTTTTGCTGGACTAATTTGTTTCTTGTTTTGTTTTGTTTTGTTTTGTTTTTCAAGATGGTGGAAATGGTGTGCCTGCATGTGATTAGTTTAATGGAGGCTTTACAGGAATGCAACTCTACTATCTTTGTAAAGGTAAGCATACCACACGATGGATACATAGGTAATGATGTTGCCTGTCTATTGTGTTTTCTAGAAATACTGTCCTCTGCTTCCTCTCCCACTGAAAAAAAGAAAGTGGAGGAAGCTGAGGTTGAATGCGAATGCAGAACTAAAACCTATTAGAGCATAACAAAAAATAGAATCTAAGAATTAAGACCAGACCATAATGTCAAATCCAAGTTCTCCTGATTTTTTTAAAAAATTAACTTCTGATCTACTTCCTCCTTCCATTATTGAAATGATCTTGTTCCTCTAATAAACCCAACTGGTGATATGACTTTGAGAACCTCTAGGTACTGTCTGAATTTTCATCCGTTCTGTAACTTTTAACAATCATAGCTCCTTTGCAGATCACCTCTCTCTTCTGATCCTCACAATCTTTTAGGTTACAAAAAAAAACTTTGACAGTCATTTTCTTGTTGTTATGTGCCAATGTGTCCGACTAAGTCAAATATTACTTGACAGTGAATCTTTTTTCCCTAAGATGTGTAACACAGTGTTCTTTGGTTAGAGAATCAAATCCTGCGTGCTCCATTCATGTAAAATTCTTTTTTGTTGTTGTTGTTTTTTGAGATCAGTGGTCAGTCTCCTGTGAGGCACCACTGCATTTTCAGAACAGGTTCCGAAAGGATTTGGGGTAGCCTCACAAACATAAATTGATTTTACTAGCCTTTTTACATTTTCCCATTGCATTATTCTGAAGGAAGTTTTCATATAAAATATCAACAAATCAAGTAGTAAAATACACTCTGAATCCCACTGAAATATGTTGGTTTATCTAGTTCTTTGGTTGCCATAAGGGAAACTTTGGACATTTTTTAATCCAGTCTTTTACTGTCAAGCAGGAATTGAAAATAAAGCAGCTGAAGTTGAAGGTCTTGATGTCAGTGGGCATGAAAGTATTCACGCTTATCGTGAAAATACGTATTTATAGTTAGTAATGACTCACTACTGAAATTCTGTCACTATGGGAGACATGTCACTAAAGAGACCATGGCTGTCCCTGGAAGACATACGGGCTTCTCTTTCAGCCAGTCCAGGATCTCCAGAATTTGACAAGGTTGAAAAGAGAGGCCTTTTGGGCCAAATTCCTGTCACAACTGAAATTAATGCTTTTATGGGCCTATATTTGAGAGTACATATCAATAATGTGCTACATCAGGTTAAAAGGACATTGTTGTTACTACAAAATGAAGCTCATAAACCTGTGAAATTCAGAGTTAAGTTGCAAAGCCTTCTTTCATGTTCAGTGGATGGGAAATAGAAGAGAAGTACCTGAATGACCAAATCCCCTTTATTTATCTCTAAAGTGAAATCCTGCAGGAACAATATATATACATAATAGTATTGTAGGATTTGTAGTGTCAGGTTACTTATTGTTTTTCAAAACTCACTACTTTTAGAAATATTTATTGTAGATCTGAAAAGTGTCATGATTTGGGGAAAGACTGTATGTTTGAAGGCCTTAAAAGAGGCAGAAGTATAAAGCTCATTCACTAAGGAATCAGCAAGTGAGTGGCATCTCTATAATTTTTAAAAAAAGATCAATTTTGAGACTACCTTTTCCTCCGTGGCTGTGAAGATGATCTGAACTTTGTTACTTCAGAAGTCTGCAAGGATGAGAATTCATTGAATAGTAGTTGACTGGGCGGGTTTCTGGTAGCTTTTTTTATCCTAGACAATCTTTTTCTGTCCTGCCTTTCGTAATGGAACAATTTTATCATGTGCTCTAAAGGCTTGGGTTTTTTTCTTTCCAAACAAGGTTTAGTTTTCACTGAAAAAGACATAGTGTAGTGATAGATATTTTTTTTAAAACAGAACATCCTTAACACTCTTTCAGAGATTGAGTTGACAAAACTAATAATTCCCAGTGACTTCCTCTTAGAACCGAGCACAGTAGCACTGATAAATCCTGACCAGTTATCATTCATATAATTATATTTACTGCAGTATCTTTTATTTCACATAAGAAATCAGATGCTGCAAAAACTTCATTTGTTAATGGAGTCATTGCATGATTCAACACACAGATATTTTTAATGCACCACAAAGAGAAGGTAGTGCATGTCCCATGATGCCAGGTGGTTTATGGGATAGCTATATTAGGTGGCCATTTTCTGTATTACAAGTGAGGGGAAAACATCTCCTAAAAGAGGGAAAGAGAAGACTTAAACAATCCAGCTCTCCACTGAAGGAAAACAGTACTATTCTTTATGCCTGAGATAAGCACTCCTTTATTTCCTCCTTGTGTTAGTGGTGTGAGGTTTCCTCCTCCTGGTACCGTGTTGGTCTTTGCTGTTAAATTAAACTCACACTGATAGCATTGAGACATGTCTCAATTGCTTCCTATAGTCCTTGAGACATTCCTTGTATTCTGAGGGGCTACTTTTGTATCTAGTGTTAGACTATCTTTACCAGTCTTATGTGGAAAACAAATTTTCTTTCCTGTAAAAATATGTCAACCATTATGTATTTATTTTTCTTTCTAAGCTGGAATGATATATCTATGTATATATATACATACACACATACATATATTTACACAGATGAACACATATCCACATATATGTTTAATTCATTATATTTCCACTAGGAAAATATAATGCGTTAGGATGCTATAACGCTTTAGCCCTCCTCTGCTTTAGAAGGGCTGAAATCAAAGTGTTCAGCTTTCCTCCTGTTCTTCTCTGTCAAATGAACTGGGAAAGTAGCCATCCCAGCACAATTGTTGATGATGGAGACCGTCCCCTTGCTGAACACAGCTCTCTGTCTGATCATCAGATGTATGTCTGAAGAATTTGGGAGCCCACAGTAGAGAAGAGAGCGGCTCGTCTAACCACACCATCTTTTCCAGAGATCATGGGGTTTTAGGCAGCCCCAGCAGCTACTGGGTAGGCTTCTAGAGAACTGGGCAGGCAGCAGAGTTGAGGAGCCAGAAAAGCTGTCACCAACCTGTTCTCTAGCCTGGTTTCCATCAAAGCTTGCACTGGAATAAACATAATTCTGTTGAAAGCATAAACTCCAAAAAGTTGACAGTGTTTGACAGGAGTCTGTTCTTCCAGCTGTTATTTCTAACTAGCTTTGTGTATTCTTCCTTTGTGAAGAAAAGGCTGACCAGGAATTAGGTAATAAAACTCAAGTGCTTCAATAAAATTGTACTCTTGACTCATTTATCTAGCTGACAGCCGTAGGAGTGGACAGTTTTCTTGCTTATGCCTGCAGCAGAATGTTTCGTTTCTGCACCTGTGTCCAGACCTTGCAAGACAGAAGTGGTGCTGGAGGACAATGATCTGTATCTAACCTTAGACCTCTGCAGCGTAGATATCAATGAGCTAGTTTCCGTGAGTGCCCTTTACAGTCCGTGGAGATAAACAGGTATTTTTGGACATGATTCATCTTGATCTATTTTAGATACCTGCTTTGGGATAAGATGAACTGGATGTGAAAAGTGCTTGCTTCTCTCAGCTGCCTGTAAAAGAGGTCCAGTGAGTTGGTTCAGATGCAGAGAGTGTCACGTGAAAGGGTAAAGTAATTTGGCAGAAAATAAACCCCCTTGCATTCCAGCTGGTCCTCAGATATCAGAGGGGCTGG